>CAUYSK010038748.1:0-74112 GCA_963575035.1 Avahi laniger
TCGATGGGAAAACACACATAGGCACTTTATACTGAACATATTGTTCCGACACTGTTGTTCAGCCAAAGCAATCAGACAGGGTTACCGTGGGGTAGGATAGACACTACTCATGTAGCTATTGCAATATACTCTCTAAATTTAATGTACTTCCAGATCAGCTTTGGAGTTCATCCTACAGCTCTTCTCCTTTCCTTTACCTGTGCCAACTAGTTCTGAGAGTCACTCCTAAAGCAACCATGAATTTGACATAATTAAATCATTAAAAGAATAGGTGAACCCAGTTCAGAATGAATGGGGATTTAACCCTCACAGAAGATATGGAAGAAAAAGAAAAGATAGGGGAGAAAATTTAAGATGCTATGAGAAGGCTATCTTAAGAGGAACTCACATGTTATCAATAAAATCCGCTAAATAAACCCGCAACTAAAGGAGCACTGTAGGGTGGAAGGGCATGCCTTTAACCCTCGCTTGGGTGAGGTAAAGACATAAAGTGTAACCATAATGTTTGTACCCTCATAATACCCTGAAATAAAAAAATAAAATAAAATAAATAAAAGGTCAAAAACTGTCTTAAGATACTCAAAGCAAATGAGATAGAATTTGCTTCTGTTTTAAATGAAATTGAAATAAATAGGGTCATCTTATCTGAAACACTTCAAATATTATTGAAAGGAAAAGAATCCATCCATTCATCAGTGAATGCATACTTCAGTAATCCATGTGGGAAATAGAACATGCAGCCCACAGGAACTTTGCAACCGAGTTGGCAAGCGAAGATGAAGTGTCAAAACGTTATGTTAGGTGCTAGCTAGGAGGATAACTTAGCAGAGTGAGTTTTCACGTTAGTTGGAGAAATATTCATGAAGTAAGTGAGGCATGTGCTAGACCTTAGAGGGTAATGACAATCTGCGGAAGTGAGAAGATGAGTGTGCAATTAAGTTCTAGATACCGTCGTAATTAAATAAACGGAAGTAGAAATCTTTCAGGAATAATGAGTGGTTACCCCTTGCTCCCTAAAGAGGAGCAGCCAGAGATGTGATTAGCTTAATGGAGGACTTTGAATGTTCTGGTTTGGAGTTTGGAAACTTCCCTTAAAAACAGTAGGAAATCAAGCATGCCCGCTGACTTGGGCGCTGCAAAGGCAATATATGTAACCTAAACATTTGTACCCCTGTAATATTCCAAAATAAAAAAACAAATAAACTGAAAAAAATAAAAATTAAAAAAAATTAATTCTCCCTCCCCACCAAAAAATAGGAAATCAACAAACAAAAGAGTGGCTGAAAGAGATGCTTGAAGAAGATTAAACCAGAGTTTGTGTGCAGCAGGTCTTGAAAAAGTTAGCTGAGTGATACGTTAATAGTCCAAGTAAGCAATGACATGGTTGTAACAATGCTTCTCAGGCCCCCAGAGTTCAAGAAAATCCAGATAATTTTTCTATATTTGTCATCAGGCAGGTGGGAAAGACGGTAAGAGAATAGAAGTAAGAATAATAGGTTTCCTGGCAGAGAAAGTGTCTCTCACCTACTGTGACCAACCTACTTAGGTTCTGCTCTTGATATCTTGGAACCTAGCAAAAATCATATGCATATTCACTCTCTATGCTCATCATTACAAAAATCCCTATAAAATTTGATATTTTTTCAATTGCAAATAAAAAATTACAGAACTTTTTTTAATGGACTTGTAAGTGTTAAGAGAGGCAATCTGCTGTGGGCCTGCATGCTTCTGCACACTCTTCCTGAGTATGCTAAACTGCAAGGCCTGACTTTCCCCGGGGCAACTTCAATAGCTAGTCACACAGGCAATTAATAGGTGAAGGTGACCACAGTGTGACTGCTGTGAGATGATGAGCGCCCCACAGGAGGGAGACTGACTTGCTTGCTGCTTCTTACAAAAGGTGCTGAGATTTCGGCCCTGTGTTCCTCTTGCTTCACAGTCTCCTTCATGCATAGCCCTTGTCTGGACCCATCAACATGGTTGCACCAGTTCCCTTGAATTAAAGACTAGAAAATTGGTGCAACCATGCTGATGCTCCTGCTGTTTACTGTACTGTGAGTAATAAGCTGTCTTGCTCTGATCCACAGTCTTGTTGTCTAATTTTGTACTTACAGAGTTATGTCATTGCTATCCTCTATGAGGTGGGGACTCTTCTTAAACAGAAAGGTGCGTGCCAAGACAGGTAATGACATTCTGGAAAAGAAAAGGCAAGAGCCTTATGGGCCAGGTTCAGGAATATAAGAGAACTTCCAGGGAGCCAACAGCAAATGCTCTCATCCAAGTGATAGGCCAGAGAGTGGGGAGAATAAATGATCCTCACTTTTTTTTCTCTTAATGAACAGGAGTCAAGTCAATGAATAGAGGCTGAGTGCTAAGAGGTAGAATGGAGACAAGGTGCCGAGTCAGTGTCATGGGGTTCTCGCTCTCCTACGGAACAGAGGATGAGGAAAGCACCTTGGGCCCCTGCCAGGGAGGAAAGCACAGCTGCACTGTTTTAACACTTGCAACTAGAACCAGCCCTGGGTGCAGCATGCCCCAGTACAGAGTACAAGATGTGTGCCCACAGCGAGAAGGAGAGGAGGGAAATCCAGGGCCACTTTGGTTAACGGACTGAGGATCTGTAAGAGACACAGCTAGTCATTTTTGCAATGAGGGAATGAGAGGTTATGCTCTTGGAAGATAAATGGTAGGAACTAGGTCACCTCACACTCGACTCCATGCTTCCAGACTATGTGGGCTTATTCAGTTGAGACAGAATCATGCTCTACAATAAGGCTTTCTACTTTGGATTTCTATTTCAATGATTATATTGTAGAGCACCCATGGAGACTTCCTCAAGGCCAATGAAATGGAACATGAATGAGATTCCTCCATGGAGGTCAATATCACTATACTGGGGGAAGTAACAAGTGCAGCAGTTTCCTTGAACCAATTATTCCCCTTTAGGACCTCTGCTGCCTGATCCTGCACTCTTGTATTCTGATTTGACAGCCTTTAAATAGAAGGGGGACTAGAGATAGGTCCAAGGTCTCTCTGTTCCCAAGGGGATCAGAAGTCTTATATCCTAGTGAGGGGACATAGTTCAAGACCCCTGCCCATTCCTGGTAAATAGAATCATCAATCTTCTGCTGCTCTCTAATTGCCACCACTGGTGTCTAATGGCCACTGACAGTTATTCCAGCTATGGCCACACAATAGTAGCATTAGAGAACAAGCTATACCATGATTTTGGATATCTAGCATATTCACAATAAGACAGTGGCACCCTACTGACAGCAAAAGATACCTAAGGTAGGCAAATGGACATGATATTCAATAGACATTTTAGACTCTTATCATCCTGAGGTTGTTGGCATCATCTGGAGGTAGAATAGACATCTAAATACTTGAATAAAAAGAGACCACTGGACAGAATATGTTGTCAACATTGTGGACTAACATCTTAGACAGTAAGGGTATTAAATACAGCTGTTCCCAACAAGGGAATATGCTCTTTGGAATTACTGGGTGGAAAAAATCAGGATAGAAGGGGAGGCAGGGAATGGAATGGAAAGACCGGCTCTCCACATCTGCGATTCTTACAATCTGTCGGTGACCCCACCTCTTCCCTTTTATTTCCCCATTGACTCTAGTGTCTGGGAGGCCAACTAGGTTTATCTTAGGATTGCAATTAGATAATAGGGTGTGGATGACTCCAACCTGTCACTTGAACCACAGCTAGCTTCAGTTATTGGGTATGACAGATCACAGACTACGAGCATATTGAGCAGCCAATAGAGATTGTAAACCCTAGAGTACTCCCACAGTGACCCACTTGGGCAGTGACGGGGGCATCTTGGGTCATGACAAGTTCTATCATTGTTCCCCAGCCCCCATGACACCTGACCCATTGGGCTGAGCAAGGGGAGAAGTAGTGGCTATTAGATTCGGACAAACTGCATTGACTGAGGAGGGAGAAAAACAACTCTGGCACCTAAGGAAGGAAGACCTTAGACCCTGAGAAGTATTGGGAGGGAGGAACAGTTAATGTTCCCATTATCCCCTAGATCTGGCCCCACAGCTTGGCAAAATGATCACATGGTCTCGCTGAGTCAAGAAGCAGCTGTGCTAGCAATCTGCCTCAGTGCTGGATTTATTGTCCTTGTTCACATGCTATGGGAACAGGAAAACTCATGTGGGCATGTTTATCTATGAACTATTTTGCTGTGCTTGACACTATTGTCAACAGCTCCCAATGTGGGCCTCACTCGCTCTATATGACAAACACATAGACTTCACAACCGCGTTTCAATATGATAAGAGACTTGTCATGTCTCTTGAGGCCCAAGCAACCTAGGGTTGTGCCATGTATGGCAATCAAGTGTGTGACTACCTGGTGACACTGCCACAAGTGTTAACCAAACCCACATAATGTGATCCAAGTAAGTTTAGTGACAAATCCTGAACTGGAGTGACCCATGCCCTTTGAATCATATGTTTGCATGTGAAGGAGAGTGAGCCGTTGAATATCTATCTGCCACTGGGGACAGAGGTTGCTCTTTTGCCCATTAGTTACCCTCTGTAATTATTGGCACTGACACCACCCCTTAGTCTACATTTCCCTTGTGGGGACACAGGATCAAGAGGGCTATTCTACCAGGAATACACTGACTCCTAATTCCATACAACAGTGTGAGTACTGTTTCCTGGCACTGAAGCCTAGAGAGACAATAATCAGAAACCCATCCTTCAACATAGTTACTACAGCCAGGGAGACAGCACAAATCCTGGAAGATCAGTAGGTCAATCTAAACTCCCTTTCATGGGTCACAGTGGATAACAGATTTGCCTTACACAGCATCCTGGTTGAATAGGGAAGAGTGTGTATGGTCACCTACATCCCATGTTGTGCTTGGATTAATGCTACCAGTCAGCTGGAAGAATCCACCACATCATAGGGAAGAAAGCTAAATGGTTATGGGAAATAAGACTGACTAGTCCCCTCTCGGACTTATTCAGGAAGCTGATCCAGGGATGCCGGGACACATAGTGAAGGCCAATACTGCAGAGTGGCCTCATCTTGCTAATCAACATTCTGTTGGTGGTAGCCCAATCAAGGGCTGCATGAGACAAATTGGATGAATTTGGTCCCAGCTCCTGTCAGTGCATCTTATTTGAATTACTGACATCAATGAGTTTATATGACCAACAGGGTGCACAGTTTTGGTGCTTTATGTGACACTTGCCCACCTGTGAAAGGAGGAAATTGGGAGCTATAATTACAGCTCGTAAGAAGCACATGGGTGAAATAGAGAAGAAAGAAGAGCTCCCCAAAAGAAGGGACAGGAGGTGACAAAACAACAAATATCCATAATCAATATTTCAAAAGTATCATTTTATGCCTTTTTTTTTTTGTCTGCAGGCCATTATCTAAGATCCTATTGGCAAAGTACAGAAATGGAAGTTTGAAAATCTAATACTCAAAAAGATAATTCTGCTCCTGCACAAGCAACTTGTTTACTGTGCTTGATCTCCTCTGCTTCCATTTCAGCAGTGACTGAAATATATTTAACCAAGGGATGGTGGTGAACACGATGATGAATCACAGTGCGGTGAGTCATAATGCTCGTTGACTGCTGCAGCTTCTTAAAGGCAGTGGGGAAAGAATTTAAAAGGCAAATTAAAGTTTTATATATGAGAGGATATTGGTTTCAAATTTAAAATCTCCTTTTTAGAGAACCAATAACAATTATGACCCAGGAGCTTTTATTCAAGAGGAGGAATATACACTATTATGGTACCTAGCTTAATGCTATTAATTTATTAAATTCATATATCCAAATAAAAACGTTGAAAATCAATTTTATTATAAATTTAATTAATTAAATTCCCTTAAATAATTTTAACTATAATTACAAATGTAGTATGGTTGATGCTTTTGAATATGTCAAGCATCTTAAACTGAAAAACATGTACAAATACAATGATCATAGAACTTACAATACCTTTACATTAAAGCTAGTTATCAAAATTCTAAAATAGGTTTAACTGTTTCTTATTCTTACCCTTATTTTGACACATTGCCAGTGTTCCCATTTTTAAATGGTCTTAGAGTTTTGTTAATCTTACCAGACCCAAAAGAAAAATCACAGTGTCACATAAGTCAAGGATCTAGCTAGATTTTGAGGTGTTGGCTACATGACCCGGGGTTTGCATCTTGGCTATGAATATGATGGCTATGGTGATTGAAACAGGTGACACTGAGCATCACAAGGTGAATCCCTTTATATAAAAAAACGCTTAAAGTTTCAAGTTCTTAAAACTTGATACCTTTTCTTAAAATTAAGTATTTTTACAATTTTGGATGTGCTGACCTAGTCCCTAATCTATTGTTCTGTCATTGAGATATAAGGACCTAGTCTATTAACATTATTTAAAAAGTATATTTCTTAGTAATTTCTTTAGCTTAATTACAAGAGCTATCTTACTCTCTATGAATAGCCAATCGCTTTAGGAAATTAAGATAATTTATTTCATTGGAGAAAAAACTTTTGAAATCTCCATCTTCTTGACCAACAGATCTAATGAACTTTCACACTCAATTTATTATTTTATACGACCACTAATGCTAATCAGTACTTCCTGATCTTGGCAGAGTTCCCACTTTGTACAAGGTTTCTTTTCTGCTTACACTGATAGGAAATACATCTAATTAATAGAAGCAGCAAAATATCACATACAATAATACTTCCTACTATAAAAGTAAAAATTTTCGAATATCCAAGTACATATAAGCTTACTTTATATAATAACTACCCTTTGTATACTTAATAGTAACCTTCTTTACTTGATGTGTTATTATGAATTCAAGGCTTTTTGAAGATGCAAATTTCTAAGTATTGCCGTTATTATCATTATTTGATGCTTATAGAAAGTCTCCTTAAGCAGATTTATTCACTTTTTTTACTACCCCTTACATCTTTGAAATCATTCTTGCCTTCTGATGACAACAGTATAATTTAAACTGTAACTAAATATCCCGATTTGTTTTCCTGCCCTAAGGAGGGAAATCAAATACCTCCAATGAGACTTGGTCCCTTTTATGTAGAAAACAAAGTTAGAGACTAAACAAAATCTGGATCCTAAGGGTACACTAAGATAAGGATGATGTACAAAAGACATAAAATGCTGTTTGGACTTTTTTTTAGTAATGTGTGAGGTAGAAAAATGGACGTGTATTTAAAGGTATGGCTTTAAGCTAATTTTTCCAATTTACTACATTATGTTTTTGCTCCTTTTTTATGTTATTTCACCAACCACTATGATTTTCTCTTACATTGACATTAAGATCTCAAAAGTTCAGCAAAGAGACCTTCAAAGGGGAATAAAAATTGAGGATTCTATATTGTTTATATATCCAAAAAATATTTACATATAGTAAACTAAAAGTAGTTTTGGAAGAGTTAAGAAAAAAAATAAAAGCAAAAATAGATCTCAGAAGTTAACAAAATTAGGAAATACAGTATGGTTCATGATTTTGGAAAGAAGGATTACTATAATTGTAGGACATTCATGTCTATGGTCCTACACAGAGAATTCCACACTTACTTCTTTGAAAAAATGCAGGGCATCAGAGATTGGAAGACTGGAGAGAAAAACAAAAAAATATTTCATGAAATAACTCAGTTTCATAAGCGTCCATAGATAATGGTGCTAGATAAAACAGTATCACCTAAAGGAAATTTCTAAGTACTCACATATTATCAAAATATTTTGTCCAAAACCATCTGTTTGTTACAACTAGTTCCATGAATGACTCAACTATATGCTACTTTCATTATATATTCTTGAACATCATAAAATTTTATTCAGGGACGATGGAAGTAGTGGTAGCATAGTTTTTGAATCTCGTCAAATCCCACCATGATAGGTATACACACACGTAATGGGTGCGCGTCATCTGGGGATGGACTCGCTTGAAGCTCTGACTCCAGTGGGGCAAAGGCAATATATGTAACCTGAACATTTGTACCCCCATAATATGCTGAAATAAAAAAAATAGGCCAGGCACAGTGGCTCATGCCTATAATCCTAGCACTCTGGGAGGCTGAGGCGGGAGGATTGCTTGAGCTCAGGAATTCAAAACCAGCCTGAGCAAGAGCGAGACCCTGTCTCCAAAAAAAAAATAGTGAAATAAAAAAAATAAAAAACTAGAAAAGCAAAGAAAAACACATGATCATCTTCAACGAACTTAGGTGACAAAATATCCTCATGCACCCCAAAATACAGGCAGATGTGGACAAACCTTCAATAGCCACAAGACATGTATGGCATCTATAACAGAGAAAGCATTGGCTAGCAACTAGGTATCCCTAAGAATCCTAAAAGAGCCAACAGGAACTCATTGGAAATTTCAGAGGACTAATGTGATAGTAGCTGAAACTGGGTGGGTTTTGCATATTCCAGTAGTGGGTGAGTACAAGGGCCTTGCAATAGTTTCTGAAGAGAGTGGAGCATCTTCACCTCCATGAACTCTCAAAACTAATCTTCGAAGCTCCCTTCCAGGATGAAGCCCAACACTTAGGATAAAGTGCCAGGAATAAAATCCAAATTGAGAAGCACCAGGACAACAAAGAAAAAGGAAAGAGGGTGTCCACATAAAAAATGAGGATTAGAACAGAGCAAGGAGATCTGAGAAAGTAAACTGCCATATTTTTTTAGCACTATACAAAACAGTGGAAGAATTCGCTTTACAGTGTAA
The DNA here is from genome assembly GCA_963575035.1 of Avahi laniger. Classification (NCBI taxonomy): domain Eukaryota; kingdom Metazoa; phylum Chordata; class Mammalia; order Primates; family Indriidae; genus Avahi; species Avahi laniger. The sequence continues at coordinate 8,741 of CAUYSK010038748.1, forward strand.
AGTTAGGAAAGTTATCTTAACTCCTCCTTCTAAAAGTTTAAGAAAACAAATTTCACTAAAAAATAAACAACAGAAAAGGAGTGAGGTCAATGCCATATTGAGCTAACATAAAGAAAAGGAGAAAATGAGCAACATATATAATCTGTAGTGCTAAGGCCAACATGACTAGGTAGGAAGCAGGAGCTGAGGATTTGCCAACTGAGCTGAGGGAATGTTGATTACTTAGGAGACAGTCAATTGATAGACTTTGGAAATTCCATATTTAGAAATAATATATCCGTAGGGTGCTTTGTACATCCACATAATTTTAAAATTTTGTTTTGAATTTGGAGTTGATCAGAAAATGATTAGGAATTATTTTCCCCATTTGATAACCAGAAAAACTGAGACTCATAGAGAGTAAGACTTTTTCAAGATCACAATGCTTGAATTGCTAAAATAAAATCATGGCATAAAGGCATGCTGAAAAATATATGAAAATTAGAATCTAGGATTTTAAAATGAGCTAAATCCATTAGAAAAAAATGAAAAAAGGCATATAAGATCAACCTAAATCAGGATGTGAACAACTCAGAAATGAGATGATAGAATTCAGAGGAGAATTAGAAATAAAAGAATAATTTCGAAAAAGAACATTAAACTAGAAGGAATAAAAGAGTAAAATGAAGAAGACATAAGCAATGTAGAAGGCAAAAGGGAGAGAAATTTTGAAGGTCAATAAGATCTGAAGGGATGTGAGGATAACATGGCCACAGCATCTGTCACCGCATTGATCGTCAGCGTTGATGCCGCTGATCCGGCTGGCTGGGTGGGTGTCCCCTTCCTCCCTCACCACTCGATGTGCACCACCCACCAATGCCGCGCTATCAGCCAAAGGGGAAGATGTCCCCCAGAGGAGGACTTTTCTGTGGTCAAGAGTGGCTGTGCTGCCCTGCTAGAACCTCCACATGAGGTCCAAATGCTGGCAAGGTTGTGGAATAACAGGGAATGCTGTTGGGAATGCAAAATGGCATAGCCACTTTGGAAGGTAGTTTGTCAGTTTCTTACAAGACTAAATATGCTCATCATACAATCCAGCAATCATACTCCTTAGTATCTACCTGTATATGTTGTTTTTAATAGCTTTATTCATCATTGCCAAAACTCGTAAACAACCAAAATGATCCAAGGTGAATGAATAAAAAAACTATCGTGCACTAAGACAGTGGAATATTATTCAGTGCTAAAAAGAAATGATCTATTAAGCCAAGAAAAGCATAGAGGAGACTTACATGCATATCACTAAGGGAAAGAAGCCAATTTAAAAGGCTACATACTGTATGTAAAACTATGAAAGCAGTAAAAAAAAAAAAAATCAGTGGTTGCCAGTGGATAGGGCGGGGAAGTCATGAATAGGCAGAGCACAAAGTATTTTTAGGGCAATGAAACTATTCTGTATGATATTGTAATGGTAGATACATGTCATTATACATTTGTTCAAACCCACAGATTGTACATCAGTATAAACCCTAATGTAAACTATGACCTTTGAATGATAATGATGTATCAATATAAGTTCATCAGTTGTAGCAAATGTACCACTCTGGTGAGGGATGCTGATAGTGGCAGGGTGGCAGGGGATGGACAGAGTGTATATAGGAACTTCATTTTTTACTCAATTTACCATGAATCTAAAACTGTTCCAAGAAACAAAATTTATTTTTTTTTATTTCAGCATATTATGGGGGTACAGATGTTTAGGTTACATATGTTGCCCTTGTCTCCCCCTTCCCCCCAAGTCTAAGTTTCATTTTTTTAAGAAAAGTATGAAGAAAAAATTAAAAAGGATTTGAGAGAAAGTAACAAATATCAAAAGTAGGTAGAGAAGACCCAACATACATAAATATGAATGCCCAAAGAAGAAAATCAAATTGAGAGGACAGAACAAAAATTAAAAATATGTGATTTAAAAAAATTTTTTCTTTAATTAAAAAAATTGAAACCAAATATTAAAACGTACAATGTACCTAAAAAATTAGCACTAGAAATTACCAATACTAAGAAATATTCTAGTAAAATTAGTAGAATTTAAGGGAAAAAAACCACTTTGGGTATCAAAGCAACAAAGCCACATCACTTAAAAAGGAAAGAAATCAGATTTTTATCAAACTTTTCAAAAGCAATGTTTTATGTTGAAGGAAATAAAGTAACATTTAAGATATCAAAGAAAGTAAATGCAGGATAAAGATTTTATACCCGGACAAACTGACTTGCAAATATAATGACCACATCAAACAAATATCAACACGCAAGAACTCAGGGAATATTTTGGCATGATTTTCCTGCAAAATCACTAGAGAGCAACCTTCATATAACCAAAATGACTAGAGAAACACTGACAAAAGGATGGATGATGGGCCGGGCACGGTGGCTCACGCCTGTAATCCTAGCTCTCTGGGAGGCCGAGGTGGGTGGATCATTCTGAGCTCAGGAGTTCGAGACTAGCCTGAGCAAGAGTGAGACCCCACCTCTACCAAAAAATAGAAAGAAATTAATTGGACAGCTAAAAATATATATAGAAGAAATTAGCCGGGCATGGTGGCGCATGCCTGTAGTCCCAGCTACTCGGGGAGGCTGAGACAGTAGGATTGCTTGAGACCAGGAGTTTGAGGTTGCTGTGAGCCAGGCTGACGCCATGGCACTCGCCCCAGGCAAGAGAGTGAGACTCTGTCTCAAAAAACAAAAAAAAAACAAAAAAAAAAAAATGAATACAATAACTCCCAGATACGTCTAGCCCCTTAATCTACATAAGAGCTGGGAATACCAATTTAAGCAAAAAGGTCTTAAATAGGAAAATAATAGCAGTGGCTCCTTAGCACATGCACTTTGCTACTCTGGAGGACTGGCATGAAGTCACCCGCAGGTCAGCCCCACGTCACCCTCGCGGGGGCTTCCTCCTACAGACATCCTGACTCAGTGTGTGCAGGGACTCAGGACACTAGATACCTCTTAATCTTGGCGAGCTTGGCTTCCTCCACGAGGATGTACTCCTTCAGAGACTGCACCAGGTCCTTCTCTGCGTAAATCAGGTCAGTCATGTGCCCTGCAAGGCAGAGAAGAAAGGGCCAGCGAGAAATGGATGGGGGATGTCCAGCCCCCTGGGGACACAGAACACCGGCACAGAAGCAAGTCCCCTAGGCAAGGGGCACGTCAGCTCTCTGGGGACCGTGGGGACTTGGAGTTCAAGGGGCTCTGGGCATTCACACGGTCCTGGGACCAGCTTAGGAAGAGAGAGGAAATGCACCAAAGGGATGTCTGGGATAAGTGCTCTGGGGGACAGTCAAGAAGAATCCCCAAATCTCACCCCCTCACTGTCACCCAGACGGTCGTGTCATAGGGCGTGCACAGCACGGGGGCTCCTCGCTTGGAAAAAATCTCAGAGTCTTCAGCTCAGAAGGAGAGGAAGAGCTGGATCCTCAGGACACAGGGTCTGCTGCTCAGAGCCGCTCTGTGGTCTGGGTGAGGTGCTCACAAAGGCCAGAGAGCCCAGATGCAGCCTGCACTTCCCAGGACCCGATTCAGACAGCTGGCTCCCAAATCGTCCACCTCGTCAGGATCTCGGCGGGGAAAACAGCAACTCTGCAAGCTCCACTCCCCCAGAACTGGTCAGAACCACGGATGAAGCCATCCCACTCTGGACGAGAACCAGACTCGGGCAGGGACATCCCTGGCATCTGAGCGAAGGTGTGGCCAGGCGGACCACGGTTCTGTCGGCACGTACCAATGGAGGTGAAGAACTCCGCCTGCACGCAGCTCAGGACACCCAGCCAGGCCATCAGCAACGGGGACCCCCGGAGTTTCATGGTCACAGAGAACAGCGGCTGCAGGACATTCAATGACACCCACTGGATCAACACAGCGAAAAAGAGCAATGTGGGTGAGGAGACACACACACGTACACACATTCAAACATGCCGCCATCCCGGCCTAGCACACGGATGCTCAGGACATTCAGGATCACCGGCCAAAAGAACGCAGAGTGTGGAACCAGCGACGCACACTCAATGCCGCTTCTGCTCTGGGGGCCGCATGCCCCAGGTAGACGGCTCATCCTCCCCATTCCTGGCAACCACCCGCAGCGTGAGGAGGGTACAGTCGGCTCTGGTTCCAATCATCTGTCGGTGCAGAACTCTGGCCTGCTCCTTCTCAGTTCACAGACTGCTATTTGTCCCTATCTTACCTTCCAACATGGGTGCCGGCCCAGTGCCAGGTCCTGGTGACCCAGCCCCTGCCCACAAGGAGGAAACAGCATGAGAGAAAGAGAATTTGACACAATATGCCTCAGGGCACCCACCCCCAAACTGAGGCATACAAAAGACAGCCAGAAGAGGAATAAAACGGCCCTGCCAGCCTGCAGCTGCTGGAGAGAGAGCGAGCAGTCGGGGTGGCGTCCCTGAGCAGACACCGCTCTTCCTGCAGTGAGGCTCCCTGGCAGACACGGTCCTCCCCGGCCCGTCACCGCTCATTCACAAATATTTACCAAAGACCCACGCCAGGCACGGAGCTAGGCACTCAGGATACAAAAATGGATCAGCCACACGTGGCCAAAACCTCGGGCTGGACTGCGGACGTGGGGAAGAGGCCAGCTGCAGCAGACACAGTCAGACCCAGTCCTGAGGGCGGCTGGCACAGGCCGGGCACTGGTCGTGGACCTCGGCACACCCGGCAACTCCACACACCGTCCCCCGGCTCAGCGCCGCGGTCCAGATCGTCCTGGAGAAGCAGCGCCCATCCGTACCCCACTCTGCCAGTCCTTCCTCCTCCCGCTCTACCTCAGCCAAATCCCACCGGAGTGCTCAAATGGAAGTTTGCTAAGAGAAAACAAAGAAAATAAAGGAAATACAACACCATAAGCCGCTCTATTCCTCTCAAACACTCTTGCTCACACCATCCGTGGTCATATCCTGGAGTGCTCAGAAAAAAGCGGCCAGGTTCCTTCATTACACGAACACCAGCTGTCATCTCCCTGGAATGTGCCATCCGGAGGCAGAGCCCCAGAGAATCACAGACGGGGTTTTGGGAAATGACTTAGCGAGAGCCTGCAAAGTCCCGCTCTGGCGAGAGACGGGGATGGCGGCTGTGCTGGCCCGAGAGCGGGTGCCCCACGGACGCTGCCGTCTCGGGCGAGGGCTTCCTGCAGCCCCGTCCCACTTCTCCCGGTCCTGGGCCCCCGGACCCAAAAGGCTCCGTACAGAGGGTCATCTAGTTAGGGACAGGTTGGGAGAAGGCAGCATCCAAGAGGGACCGTGCCCCACAGTGTGGAGAAGCCAACTTCCATCCCGTCTCACGTCTGTACCGAGCTTGCTTAGAACACAGGAGGTGGGAGCGTGTGCACCTGCCCAGCGCTCCACAAAGCGTGCGGTGCTGCCGAAAGCCCTCCTAGAAACGCTCAGAAACCCACGCAGAATGGGCCTGGAGACGGCAATGCCACACTCTCTTTCATGGGGAGCAAAGCGGCACCGAGCCTGAGCACAGGACCAACGCCCAGCGTCACGTGAGCCGCACCCCAGAGTTTAGAACCATGTTCATCCTGGGTCAGGCACACAGCAAACTGCTTCGTCGCAGAGTTGCTCAAATTAGGAAACTACAGCAGCAGCACATTTTATATTTTTCATCTATTAGATCGTTACAGAGCACAGAATGATGCCGTATGTGTATGAACAGGGAGAGATGGAAGAGACACAGTGGAGTAAGAAAAGCAGGCCCCAGGCAGTATGTACTCTGTAATTCCATTTTGTAAGGAAAAATCAATGTGTGTGTGTGCATATACACACACAAGAAGAGAGTTGTACATCTAGTTGTATCTTAGTAATTTTATTTTTCTTTTAATGCTTATTTGTTTTTCTAATCTTTCCACAAGGAATTTTACAAGAATTAAAAAAATATTTTATAATATGCTTAAAACATAAAGGAAACAAATCAGGCACATCTCAAATAGACCCCAAAGGGGCCCTGGCGGTCCCAGAGTGTGGCCCCCCATGGGGAGCTCCTGCAGAGCCGGCCGACACCCAGCGACCGTGATTCACCCACCAGGCACCTGGCACCGTTTCCAAGCACAGAGAAATTCCAAGACACACAACCAGAGGTCCCCACGAAGCCTGCTCTTTGGAAAGGACATTTACGACCTGGCCAAATGGCCGTGAAGAGATATTTCCAGCTGCAAACCAACAGCATTCGTAGCTTCTCCCCTTACCTCATCAGGCCGGACCCTCTGCCAAGCTCCCAGCTGCAACCCAAATGGAACAGCTTGAGTTTTAACAATGTATTTAACGGCCCAGAGACAGAACATGGGCTTGCTGAGAACAAACAGGTCTTGCCTGGCACGGAACAAGAGGCCTTCTGTAAAGGGCTGAAACCTGCCTCAACCGGGCTCCCTGAGCCCCACGGCCACCTCCAGGATGACGGCGCTCAGAGGACCTGCGTGCTCAGCCCAGGAGGAGCTGTGCAGCCTCCAACGCACTTGGGTGTCCACTCGGGCCCACAAGCTGCTGTCACAGACCCGCCTCAGGGAAGGGTGGGAGGCACCGTGCTCTCCTCAGGACCACACTGGTCTGAGCCGCTCCTAATTCCGCCTGCAGCCACCTTGGTCCCCACTGCCCTGGCCTCGCTCCCACCGCTCTGCTCTCTGCAAAGTAGCCAGCGGCTTCCTGAAGGCCTCTTTGGCTCTGCACGGCCGTCAGGATCAAGTCCAACTCCTCAGCCCGGGCGCCCTCTGGCCCTGTGCAACCTGGCCCTGCTGCCTTCTCCAGCCACATCTCACAACTCCGGGCTTCGTACCTCCAACCACTGCTTCCTGTGGAAAACGTTCTCCCTCACTAAGAACCTAGAGAAGCCTGGATGTTCATCTGTATCTGTCCTTACACCTCCTCTGCCAGGACCTGAACACGCTGACTTCCATGTCCCAAGTGGGGACCATCAATCTCACAAAGTCTCTGATTCGGAAGCTGAACAGTGGAGCAGCAGAGAAGGCTGCTGATAACAACATGCAAAAGCCAGGTTGGGTTTCCAGTCGCGGGCTGGGCGGTCTGGGGTGAGACTAACTCCTGAGAAGGAGCGACACACGAGAACAAAACCCACACGCCACTACACCGGACGCATCCTACATACCGCCTTGCACGCCCTGGGTCTCATCCATCTCCCCGGCCACCTGCCCAGTGAAGACTGGGCAGGTCCCTGCGGGGGGCACCTCTGGCCCTCCCACAACTCCAGTGAAGCACCCCACGCCCTCCCCAGGGGCTGCCCGAGGGCCGTGGTCGTGCACCCAAGGAGTGAGAAGGAGTCAACTCCTCGTGGGGCAACGCTGACCAACAAAGGACCAAAGACGAGAGAGCAGCAGATAAATTCTCTCTCCGGGCCTCCCACAAGAAACTGGTCCGAGGCCTGGAGTTTCCACAGAGCCTGTGCAGAGACGTCGATTGCTGAACAACGCTCTGTGCAGAGTGGCCAGCATGCTGAACCACCTCCGTGCACTTGCTTCCCATCCTTCTCCTCCTCACTCTTCTCTTCCTTCGCCCTGGCTGCCCTGCAATTGCACCTTTCAATAGTTCATTACTTACTTAAGCTCTGCCTCGGGCCCTGTGTTCTGGGAAACTAGTCTGTGATAACCACTATTTATGTTCCAGAAATCTTCCACTTCTATCACCTAATTCTCACGGAAACCTTGTAAGCTAGACAACCCCCTCCATTGCGGATGGAAGATAAATATAAAAGACAGATAACTGAGGCTGAGAGAGGTTTTCCTACACACCTGACATCTGACGGCAAATCAGCGACAGAACTGAGACTTCATCCCAAAACAGACTTTCTGCTGGATGTTGCTGCCACTCGATCCTACCGGTAACAGCTGCTGCCTTACAGCACGAGGCCCTGGCAGACATGTCTGCCCAGGTTAAGGGCTTTATCATGGGTTACCCCACAGGTTCACAAAGCAGGCTGACATGCCTGGCTGGACAACACCAGAAGGAGAAGAGCAACATGGACCCAGAAAACATGGCACATGGTGCCGAGTTCAGGCGGGCGGTCACTGGTACCGCAGCCATCGCAGCTCTCGCAGATAAGCACCCGGCCAAGCTCGGGGCAAAGCAGTGCAGTCCAGTGGGCAGGCACACCTGCTCTGGGCTCAGACAGACCCAGAGCCAAGTCCCAGCTCTACCACCACTTCCTGGCTTTGTGACCTTGCACAAGTTACAGACTTCTCTGAGCCTCAGTTTCCCCATCTATATAATGGAGATAATATCAGGACCTATAGCTCATGGGGCTGCTGTGAGGACTGAGTGAGGTAACAGATGTCAGTGGGCAGCCCAGCACCAGGCACAATTTATGCCAATCATCAGCACTCAGGACACCAGGGAAACATCGCTGGACCTGACGCAGCCGGCTTCCCAGCTCTTGTCAGTTAAGTCCTGGGTGAGGAAGAAGGTGCAAACAAGGCAGAAACTGAGCAATCTCCACGTCCCAGGAGAGCCGGAGGGGATGAAACATTCACTTCAGGAGAGGCTGGACTCAGGTGTGATGCAGCACCTTGACCGTCAGGACATCGCCCTGCACCTGGCCAGTCGCCGGCTCTCAGGCTCACCGAGGAAAGTTCTCTTGCGAAAGGCAGGGGGCTGGACCGACACTCTTGGATCTCACGTACTTTTGTGACTCTGACCTGCTCATTCCAGGCTCCTACAGGTACCAGGCCTGAGGATCTCCACCATACTCTGGCCCTCTGGAGTGCCAGGCTACACTCCAGCAAGTACTTCTTGCAAGGTCTAGAGCAAACGCTGGCGTGTGATGAGGCCCAGACATTCCATCTGAGCCGAACAACATACTCCGCAAACACTTAATCCTGTGCCCTGCAGTGAACCAACTGAACAAAAAGCTCTCTTCTAGGGCTCCAAGAAGTCTAGCCCAGACTTTCATTCCCCTCTGCTCTGAGAATAAAAACTGTCCTTCTATCCCTCATCCCAAGTCCCTAACGTAAAAACCACAGACCGCAGGACCCACCAGCCCTCCTTGCTCTAGGATAGGCTGATGTCCCACCCCAGGGCACTTCAAAAGTCAACTGCTAGATAAGAGCGATTTTTGCAGTGTGTAGCTCTCACTCCGGCACTCTGCTGGGCGTGCACGTGCCTGCTGTGCGGCTTTTCCTGCCAACCTCCATCTGCAGAAAATTAAACTCTTGACAGATCCCAAGAGCCGGGGACACACCCACTAGCCCTCCACACACTATCGGCCAGCGTGGCCACAAGTCCGCCAAGGCCTTGCATCCAGCCTCGGACCCCCCAAGGAGGTGGGAGGACAGACTCAAAAAAGGAGGCCTTCTCAGGAAATGACAAGACCCTAGATTCCCTCTCCCCACTCATTCCTCAGCGCTGCACCCACGCAGTCTCTCCCTCTGATGAGCACTCACAGCCGGGCTCTCCTGGAACTTGGCCAGCTGCCAGCGTGGAGCAGCAATCCCAGAGAGATTGTACAGTACCCACAGGCAAGAACAGTGCCTCAGCCACCTCCCAGGCAAGCCAAGCATGCAGGGAGTACTCAAGGAATGAACGAAGATCAGCTAAGGCCGGTCTAAACCAGCAGCAAAGCCAGCACTCTCTTGGGTACCCCACTGCAGAGTTTGCGACAGAACAGAAGGGTCTATCGCAAGCTACAGACAATGTCCTCGCTCAGCCGTCACCATGTCTGCTTGCTGAACTCCCTGAGAAGAGGTGGTCCAGCATGACCGCATCTTTGGAATGAGGCCCCCAGCCAACTCACTCCATCCCTGCTACGTGGCTTCACTGGCTGGGCCACACCGTGGACCCTCTTGGCTGTGTGAGAACAAGAATGCACCAGAAGAAAAGAATCCAAAGCCCAGACATCCCGTGAGTGGGGAGAAGCACACAGAGACCTGGGCCCTGAGGCCCAGAACCGCAGGGAGAGACTGCGCCCTGGGCAGTTCAAGCACAAGCCAAAGGAAATCCTAGTGCATTTAACAGAGAACTAAATGACGCAGCCTGCTGTCTCAGATGTGATACACGCTGAGGACAAGCAGCAGCTTACAAAAATGTCCTATACGTTCTTAGGTGGACTATGGTCTGCAAAGCCTGGGACATATGAGAATGCCCCAAGCTACAAAGTGACATCCCCCAACCCTTGCTCTTGGGGCCAGGATCTCCTGCAAGACTGGGGCTGGTCAAGCCCCAGAAGGTCTACATCGGGAAGCACAGATCTGGGGCGTCTCTCTACAGCGAAAGACAACACTCTCAGTCCAGGGAGGGACCCCAGTGCTCTCCTGCATCATCTTAAAACTGTCAGATTAGAACACAGAGGCCAGCGGCACACCTGTGCTGCCCAGCAACACCTGAGGCAGGAGGACGCCAGCTCAGGCTGCAAGGTTCACTGGGCACCTTCCACAGGCATCATCCTCTCACTCCAAGCACCCGTGGACAGGGTTCACCGGCAATCCCTCAAAGCGCCCCTTCCCCATCACCTCGCTGCCACTAGAGTGGACAAGGCGCGATGTCAGCCAGGGTCTGCTCTCACCAATCTGTTCCCGTGTCCACCTGACCCTTCTGAAAGCCTTCATCTGACCACTCCAGCTCGCATATCACCTCCTCCAGGAAGTCCTCTGCCAAGTACCCACAGCCGTGACCCTGACCAACGCAGCACTCACCATACTGCTCTGGGCCGGGGCTTTCGGGTCTTCTGGTCCGCTGCTCCCCTGGGCTAGCAGCTCCTCGCAGTTTCTGGCACACGGAACGGTCCGCTTGTTGAGTTAGTGAACTAATTACCGCGGGTCTCTGCGGCTGCTGAGGAAAGACAAGGCAGGTTCGACAGGGATGTTCCGGTCCGACAGCCTACCTAAGGGCACCGACCTGGACCCGGCCTGGCTAGACCGTCAGCGCCCAGCCCTCTGGGGGAGGAGAACGGACCGCTCAGGGCCCGGCCGAGGCCCCCGCCCCAGGCGCGGCGCCCCGGGGTCAGGCCCCGCTTCCCGGGGCGCCGGACCAGGAAGGGAGCCCAGTTCCCGGCCCCGCCCGGCCGGGCCGAGCGACCGGCAGGAAGGGCGTCCCGAGCTCCGAAACGCGGGCGGCGGGGCAGGAGCCGGGCGGTGGGAAATGGGGCGCGGGGCTGCGCGACCCCGGCTCCGGCCCCCACCCCCGGCCCGGCGGGCAGGACCAGCTCCCGCGACCCCCGCCGGCGGCCCGACCCCGCCGCTGACCGGGCGGCCAAGCGGGCAGCGCTCACCTGGACACGCGCCGCTCGCGGCGTTTCCAGAACATCCCGCGGCGCGGCCCGGCCGCTAGGCGCCTCCTCCCCGCGGCTCCGCCCCCGCCGCGGCCGACTCCGCCCGCTTGAGCCGCCGTCACGTCCCGGCCTCGCGCCCCCGGCCGGCCCGGCGGGGACCCCTGCGCAGGCCCAGCCGCCACCAACCCCACCCCCGGCGCGGGAGCCGCAGCCGAGCCCGGGCCAGGCCCGAGCAGCCGCTCGCGCGCTTCCTGCCGCACGTAGCGCCACCTGTGGGATCGGCCCTGCCCCAGCTGGGCTCCGGGACGTGAGGCGGCGGGGAGGAGCGTCCCTGGGCGCTGGGGGACTCCGGGCCCGGTTCGGGCCCATTGCCTCGGGCCCCGGCGGGTACCCGGCCCCTTTGTCCGCCCCCTCCCCTCCAGCAGGACCCCCACGGCCGGGTCACAGGAGCCTGGGGCCACCGGGCAAGGAGCCGGTACCAGGGGAGGGGCACCCGTGAGAAGGCCCCGAGGAAGACTGGGGACCTGGGCCCGCCTCCTGGAGACCCAGACCGGGAAGCCCACCCCACCCCCCTCCACCCCCGGGCCGAGCTCTCAGAGGTGTCCCGGCTCCCGGCTCAGGCCCTCCTGGCGATGGGGGGACGTTGATGAGCAGGGAGCCCATCAAAGAACTCGCGGTGGGGGCGCAGCCCTTGGTTTGCCCAGATCCTTGTAACAGCCAAAGAGAGCGGACTCCTCGTCCGACCAGCCCAGAGGGATGAAGAGCGGAGGAGGCCTGGCGGCCGAGCGGTTTCCCACGCCTGCTCTGCGACCTGCCTCCGCATGAATGAAGGGAAACGAGGCCTGAGAATCTCATCAGGGAGCGAAGCCCGGAGCGGAGCTGCCCGGCCCAGCGAGGACGTTCCCGTGGCACGCTGGCCAGGCGGCGGCCCAGGCCTGGGGAAGCTCCGGAAAAACGCGGAGGAGCCGCGGTTCCTGCCTGCGTCGGCCAACAGCGGGGCTCTGCTGAAACCACACAGAAACTTACTGCATCCTACATCCTTCTGTGCCACGGAAGCCCTCCTCTGTCCGCCCAGGGCCTCCCATCCTCTCCCGGTTCTCAGGAGCTTCCCCGTGCATCATCCCTTCTTGTCCTGAATGTCCCACCACCCCCTCTCCGCTGGGTCCTTCCTGTTGGCCTAGAATTTAAGGGAGACAGAATCCCTCACTAGCTACTGGATGTCTCTCTCCTTCTCAACCACGGCAAAATTCCTTGAAAGGCCTATCTACTTTTCCTCGCCTCTGTCCCACCCCTCAGACCTGCAGTCAGCCATCTAGGCCCTAACACCACCAAACCGGGCTCAATAAACTGTAACCTTCGGTCCTCATCTGCCAAGTCCCTGCACACTGTTTCACACCCCGGCAGAGACCCCTGCCTCCTTGGACCACTCATGTCCTCTGGTTTCTCCCCGTCCTCTCTGGTCTCTTCAGCATCTTCCCCTCCCCACTTTAGTAAAGGTTGGGGGTCCCTTAAAGCTCAGGCCTAGGCTGTCTCTTTTCCTCCTGTCTGTCTATAATTTTTTCCTGTGTACAGACAACTCACAAATTTCTCTTTCCTTTGTCCTCGCTCCTGAGTTCCAGGTTCGTGTAGAGGCCTGCTCAGTCTACATCTCCACTGGAGTGTCCACAAGCACCTCAGTGGCAACACGCCCCACACTGAGTTCTTCTTCCCCCCGACTCCGTACATCCCATATTCCCTGCTCACCAAGGGAGACACCTCCCATCAGGTACCCAACCAGAAGTCCTGCTTGGCATCTCCCTCTCCCCGGCCCCCGAACCCTATCCACCCACGTCCCAAGTCTGTGCAGTTCTACCACTCATATCTCTCTCTAATCCATCCCCATCTCTCCGTCCTCCTTCACACAAACGATCACAACACTGTCCTGACAGCCGCCCCTCCGTATTTATTCCCTCCCGTATCTCCTCCACACTGTAACCACGGGGATCTCCTCAAAATGCAGATCTCAGCCCATCACTTGCAGCTGAGGAAATTGCACTGCTCTTGGGAAAAATCCTAAAAGCGATCTATAAGGCCTGATGTGGTCTGGCCTCTGCTGAATTCTCTGTCCACACTGACCTTCCTCCAGTCCCTCTAACTGGTCATTCCCCCTCCCCACGCACCCCCATCCTAGACCTCTACACATGCTGTTCTTTCTGCCTAGAAAATGTTCCCCCTCCCCAATTAAATCTTTCAGAATCCTTCAGCTCCCTTTGGAAGCAGAGGGATTTTTCTCACTTCCCGGACCAGGTCAAAACCTCCCATAACAGCCTCTCGTGTCCCTGTGTGCTTCATGACACTTGCCACAGTCGATGGGATTGAATGATTACTTGTTAACGTCTACCCCACTGGCCCGGGAGCTCCGGGAGTATGTGAACTGTGCGTGTCTTTGTCCTTCACCATATTCTCAGCACCTGCCAGAACTGGGCTCAACAAGTATTTGCACTCTGCATGAAGATATGGATCTCTGTCCTCAATACCGTGCTTTACGCAGCAGGCTTCAGGAGTCAAAGGCACGAGTAAGGCCTCCACAGGATCCTGGAAGCTCAGGCCCCTGTCCTTGGTCAGGTGTCCCCCTAGGAATCTAAGACCTTGAGAGGGGGCAGGACTTGCTGGGGGCCATGCCCCTGGTCTCCCTGCGCTGAAGGAGGTGGCCATTCATCCCTTTGTGTGTTCCTGTCTCTGTATCGGCCCCACCCAGAAGATGCCATCTCTGACGTTGGCCTCTGGCCTCACTTCCTCCACCCAGCCCTCTGCATACGACCCTGGACTCCATCCTGGGCTCGCGATGTATTCATTTCCCAGGGCTGCCGTGACAAATGGCTACAAACTGAGTGGCTTAAATCAACAGAACTTTATTCTCTCACAGTTCTGGAGGCCAGAAGTCTGCAATCGAAATGTTGACAGGGCCCTGCTCCCCTGAAAGCTTCTAGGGAAGAATCCTCCTTGTCTCTTCCAGCGTCTGGTGGCTCCCAGTGCTCCTCGGCTGTGGCTGTGTAACTCCAATCTCTGCCCCCACCCTCACTCCTCTCCCCAGTATCTGTGTCTCCTCTTGTGTTTCTTATACAGATACTGGACATTGGATATGGGTCTGCCCAGGTAACGCAGGATGGTTTCACCTTGTGACCTGTAACTTAGTTATTTCTGCGAAGTCCCTTTGCCCAAAGAAGGTCGTATTCATGGGGTTCAGATATTAGGACATGGATGTATTTTGGGGGTGGGGGTGGGGATGGGGGCCACCATTTAGCCCATCACATCTGATCCTGACGTTCCCTCCTCCCTCGGTGGCCGCCGGCCCCTTTAAATTCACCGCTCTCGGTTCTGAATCTCCAGCCCGGGCCCACTCCAGACCTACGCAGTCAATAGCCTTCTTTTTGTGAGTGAACACTTAATAATGAACTCATTATCTTCTGTAGGTCCCCAGGTCCCTCCACTTCTCTCGATCCTAAGAAATACAAAGTGCCTTGACCGTTCTGTGTCCCAGCCGCTGGATGCTTTCCCTGCAGGCTTGGACCCCAAGCTGGGGCCTGAGCATTCCCAGGCACTGACAAAGGTGTTTAGGATGTTGTCCAAGACCCGGAAAGAAACTAGCCCGGCCCTGAGCCGATTCCTCAAGCCCTCACGTAAACTCCCTCGTCTCACCGCCCGCCTCGCGAATGCTCTGCGCCCTCTGTGAGTAGCTGCCCTGGTCGATGCTCTGGACTGACCGCTCGGGCATTTGGTGCGTCTTTCTGTGGAAGCCCACCCAGCCCCGTGGGAGACGGTTCGGGGCAGGGCCTTGGGGGACTCCTCTGCCACTGCTTTTGGGGCAGCTCCGGCCGCAGGTTCGGCTCGGACAAAACACTCTCCCACAGTCTGCACCACGCCGCCCAAACCGCTTCTGCCCCAGCACTTCCTGTATCTCGGAAATGAAATCACCGTCTCCGGTCAGCCCCTTTTCTTCCCAGTCCGTCCCCGACTGGGTCTCTCTCCATTCACTTCTTCCCGTCTCCTGCTGTCACTTCAGGAGACCAGCACCTCTCACCCGGACCATCCGTCCTCCCCACTCTTCTACTCGGCTCCCTCTGTCCTTACTCCATTTCACAGCCAGAGCGAGATTTTAACGATGTGACTCCATCCCGTCATTTCCATATACAGAACCGACCCCTCAAGGGCATTCTGTGGACCCAAGGAGAAATACAAATCTCAACAATAAAGGATAAAGGCTGAAGGCTACCAAACTCCTTTATCCAGCCCTGCTGGCCTCTCGCTCTCTCTCTCTCTCTCTCTCTCTCTTTCTCTCTCGCTTTTTTTTTTCCCCTTGAGACAAGGTCTCACTCTTGCCCAGCCTGGAGTGCAGTGGCAGGATCATAGCTCACTGCAACCTCAAACTCCTGGGCTCAAGCGATCCTCCTGCCTCAGCCTCCTGAGTATCTGGGAGTACAGGCACCCACCACCGTGCCCAACTAATTTTTTAAAAATTATTTTTTTAGAGATGGGGCCTTGCTATATTGCCCAGGCTGGTTTCAAACTCTTGGCCTCAAGTGATCCTCCCGCCTTGGCCTCCCAAAGTGCTGGGATTATAGGCATGAGCCACTACACCAGGCCTGGCCTCTTTTATTATGTGCAGCCTCAGATTTGATGCTCCGGCCCCTCCAGGCACTTTTCAGTTCCCTGGCCTTCAAATGTCATTCTTCCTGCCTGGAAAACTCCCTTCCCAAAAAGTTGTTTCTTTCAGAGTCTCTGTGGGCCCAGCCTACGCCAGGTCCCGCCACAGGCCACACAGCTCCTCGTGGATGAATTTCATGCCTGCTATCCGACATTGTTCAACATCTACTTCCTTCACCGTTTTGCCCTCCTGGGCATGGGGACTCCCTCTGTTCTATCCATTACTGCGTCCCCAGCTCTAGCGTAGGGCCTGGCACCCAGGCCCAGGACGGGAAGTGGTGAACAAAAATACATGAATGAAGGAGTGGACAGCCTCCACTGCTGTGGCCTCCAGCACACCCCACTGAGCACACCCTTGTGTGTCACTTAATGAATCTTCAACCATCTTGAGCAGCCATGCATTACAGCAAGGTGATTCCCACCCCTTCTCTCCAAATCCACTGTACAAACAAAGCCATACCTCCCTCTGGAACAGCTCCACTGTCTACATTTATGCATTTGCTCAACAAACATTTGCCGATCGCCAGTTGAGGCTGGGGATTCAGGGATCACAAATATCAAACGGGCTCTGTCTAGTGTGGAAAAGTGGTAGGTAGCAGAGGCCCACACAGCAACCCTTTCTCGGGAGGGAAGGGTCCCAGCCTTTCCAGCTGGTGAAGGTTACTAGTGGGAGGCACTGCCTGCCGAGACCCAGTCTTAGAGATCAGGTGTGGCCCGTGACCTCTGACCCCGGCATAGCTAGGACATCGCCAAATGAGGCTCTAACCCTGACTGTCCCTAGCCAAGGGTTCCTTGAGGCAGGCTGGTCTTTTATGCCTGGCACCTCCCTCCCAAGGGAAGGACCTGGTGTTTCCCCAGAAGGGATGGGGAAGGGTGGACAGGGAACTAGACAGGAGGGTGGGTGGGCTGTAGCTTTCACTCTAAATAGGGGCCTCCTCAGCCTGCCCTGCCCCAGCCTCCCCCAGCTCTCCTGGGATCCTTGTCCTGGGAAGGGCAGGGGGCCAGCTCCACTGCCTGGCACTGCAGCTCCCTGGGTGTGACGGCTCCTGCAGGCCTGGCAACCCCTGCAGCAGCTGGAGACCTGGTCAGGGTTTATGAGCACCTGGCCTTGCATGGGCTTTCCACAGTCAGCCAGCGTCCACAGAGGGCAGCCTATGTCTGGACAACGTCTGTACCCTTCAGCACAGTCAGCACACAGCCGGCCACTTGGCTCTGGGACAGACCCTGGACTCACCCCAGGCTCCTCCCCTCCGGGACGGAGGAAAGACTGGGTGTGTCCCCCTTGGCCAGTGGGCAGGAGTTGCAGTGTGAGCAGAGCCACCTCGTGGTGGCCCTGCTGCTTTGGAGAAACAGGGCCTATCCCTCGGTCTGGGCTGTCTGCCTGGGGAAGGAAGAGAGAATTTGGCAGAAACTGCCCAGCCTGGGCAGGACCAAGTGGGGCCCTAGAAGGTGCACCCTTCAAATCCCTGAGCTCACTCGGTGGGTGTAAAAGCCCATGTAGGCCCCTAAATGGCTACAAGTCTCCTGCCAGTTGCTTCCCCCACGGCCCCCTGCAGCCCGAGACAGCAGAGCCGGCACAGACAGTCAGGACTGTAATTACCCAGCAAGTCCGGGGCAGGCCACCCATGATGTAGTGAGCCTGGACTTCAGCTTCCCTCCTCGCTATATCCCCTCCTGGGCAAAAGGCTTTGGACTTGTGCAAATGCCCAGAGGGGCCAGGAGTTAGCTAGGTATGGTACTTACAAATCCTGATATTTTGATGCAAATGATGTAAAACACACTTTTAAAAATTATTATTATTACAGCCCAGCAACCCTGTCCCTCCTCCCTCAGCCCCAACCTCATATTGGCGTTGGGTGGGGATTAGGGAAGAGTGAGGATGAGGTGAGGGCTGAGGATAGCTATTGGGCGTCTGACGTAGCTACTCTTTAAAAAGCTGTCTAAGTTCATGGTCTTAATTTTTTTTTTTCAGGCCTTGTCAACACATCAGGAAGCCAGTAGAGCAGAGGGTAGGGGAGCAACAAGAGGGAAGCTGCAGGGGGCCCAGGGGCGGACCACCTGGGGGCACCAGGACCACTGACCAGGATTCGGATGCCGTGCTACGGCAGGGAGCAGACACCCCGGAGAGCAGCAGGACCGGATTTGGGACCTCAGACGGGCACCCTGTGTGCAGCGGAGGAGAGAGGGGGGAGGGAGCAGAGGGGGACTGGGGAGGGGCCAGTGCAGTCTCGGTGACAGTCACGGTGACCTGAACTGGGGGATGCAAGGCATGCAGAGAGACGTGAACAGACCTAAGAATCAGTGAAGAAGTAAAACAGGAAGTGCTGTGTTCCTTCCTTCATTCATTCATTTAGCAAATATTTACTGAAGGCTCTACCGCCATTTTGAGCTCCCTTTTGGGGATGAGGATGAGGTCCTGCTTCTCGTGGGATCCGTCAGCCTGTCACCCGAGAGCAGGCCCTGGGACAGGAAAGTGGTGGCAGCCTCCAGACGGCACAAGAACGGGAGAGAGAATCTGGCTACGCCCAGAGAACACACCAGCGCCCTTTGAGTCTCAGGCTGCACGGATCCTAATCACAGAGTCTGGCTTCCTCAATTGCTGGGCTCCTTCCCTTGCAAGGTGACCGCCCACGTAATGACAGCTTCATGCTGACTCCCCGGGGCCGCCCTCCCTCTCAAGGCATCTCATTTCCCCTCCTGTTTTTAAGTGAGTGCAGTTCATCCTGCTGCACTGAAGCATGTTTGTAAGGCTCCTTATGTGCTTTCTGGAGTGAGACTGGTGCCAGCAAATCCGTCTGTGGATAAGCCTGGCCCCGTCGAATGTGCAGACAGTGCGTGCGCTGCACACGCTCGGCTGCATTAGTGTCACGTCCGTTACAACACGTGTCCAGTAGATGCAAATAAAGTGAATTGAGAAAGGAGAATCTCTTGCTAACATGTAAAAATATCACCACATGGGCTACCAGTAGCTCTCCTGTCCCCAATCTGGTGCCACGTAGTCACAGGAACCTGAGTCGCTGGTGTAACGGAGGCCTGCTCACACCTGCCTCGGGGACCCCAACCCCCTGCGGCCTCTTTCCTGCCCTCGGCTGCCCAGCTGGCGTCAGCTCCGGTTGCAGCTCTGACCCTTCCCTGTCCCTTCCATAGATGGCATCGTCGGAACCTGCTGGTCAGCCCTGCCCTTTGCCCTGTGGGACACGCCCCAGGACTCCGACCCAGCACAGGGGAGGCCAGGGCACTGGTTCCTCTAGTGGCCCTGACAACCTCACACCACATCAGACGTGGCCCAACACAGCCACGTCCCACATAAACACATCTTTACTCAAGCACGGAAGAATACGGCTGAGCTGCAGCCGACTGGTTTCTATGACACACTGTTACATTTCCTACCATCTAGTATTTATATTTTCTTTTACCAGGTTTTTTACATTTTTTTCATGTGTCAAACATTTGCATAAACCTGTAAGAAGCTTGATGATCCCTGTACCTCTAGTGTCTGAAACACAGAACGGCTCGGCCACAGCCTCTGGTGAGAGGGCCCACCCACCCTGCATACAGACACGGACATGCACATACATGTGCACGCACACGCAGAGCGATTCACATAGACACACGAGCTTGTGGATTTGGCACTTCACGCAATGGGGAGGAGGTTCTGTCCTTTGTCCTCAGGCTCCGCCCTTAACCTTGACTCTGACCGAGAAACCGATGTTGACTTTGAACCGGAATCTGATTTTGTTCCTTGCCCTGAACCAGCCAGCTGAGGGCTCGGGATCCGGAAATGTCTACCTCCATCATCTGCAGGAATCAGAGCCCCAAGGGAGTAAAGATGGCTGAACAGTACGTTTTCCTGGCTGAAGAGTGAACGATCCCGGTGGTGAAGGCAGGAGGGTGGCTTTCTCACCTGGCGTGGCCATCGGGCACTGCTATCGGGGGCAGCAGTCTGGGTAGGCACTGCCCTCTCTCCCCAGTGGCCACCTGGCAGCCATAGGCCAGGCTGACCTCCTGCGCTCCTCAAGACATGAGGTTTTCTCTGCACTCCATCCCGGGTGTTGCAGGTATGTGTGTCCTGGGGCAAAGGCATGGGGGCCTTCGGGGAGAACCCTTTGGGGAGAATCCTTTGGGGAGCATCCTTTGGGAAACATCCTTTGGGGAGCATCCTCGGGGAGCCCCTCCTGCAGCTCCCTTGGGCCGAGCACTGCACCTGCAGGAATCCGCACGGCCACCGGAGGGCGCGCGGGGCCCACCGCGGGACACGGTTAGAGGCGCGGCCCCGCTTTGCTCAAAAAGCCCCTCCCGCCCTTCGGGCTCCGGCCCTGCAACCTGGCGGCGTGTAGCGGAGCCCCCTGCCTGAGCTGTGTAACATGAACAACTGGGCAGACAGAGATGTTTTCCAGTCCCCAGGGAGTGACCCCAACGCCAGGACCTCTCCAGGTGGGGAAAGCAGGGAGGATGCTGGGGGGGCCTGGATCCTTCGCTCAGCCCAGGTGGTCTGGCCTCACCGCCAGCCAGGTTGACCTGCAGCCCTGGGGAGCCCGAACGATAGGAACCAGAAGCCCTAAAGAAAAACCAGGGACCAGCAGAGCGGTGGAGTTAGGGGAGGAGATGGGGAAGACAGTGCCAGGACTCTGGACACACCCAGAATGTCCTGGCTCCGTGGAGACGGGTCCCCAGGGGAGAGGGGCAGAGGAGCAGGAAGGACGGTCCTCGTGTGGGTTCCTGCGGTGCCCTGGAATGCTTCTGTGATGGGGAGCTAACCTTCGGGCACCTTCCCGTACCAGGCTTACCCAGCACTTGACAGACGTCATCCACGCCGGTCAGCCTCTGCTTTCCCTTCAGCTCCCCCGGCTCTGCGCCCTGGCTGCCGACCTGTGTGGATGACACCAGTAGGTTCCCCTGCCCTGTGACTTCCAGCTGGGTTCCGCCACTGGGGAGTGCCACGAAACAGTCAGCAGGAAGGAGGACAAGGGAGCTGCCTGCGGCCTAGCTGTGAGGCCTGGCTCAGGGACCTGTGTGGCCTCAGGACTGTCTTTGGGGGAGAAGACCAGGAGGAGAAGGAGGAGAAGACCACCTGCCTCGGCCATGCCGCTGGGCAGCAGGCCCATCGCCCTGGAGGGGCTTCAGTACCAGACCGCTGAGCCCAGGGCCCCATCACACTCTACACCCTCACTTGTTCAGTCAGTCAACAAAAACCCACTGGTGCTCCCCGTGTCCGGTCCTAGGTACCCAGAGACACAGAGATTAGTCAGACAAACACTGCCCACGTGGACCTCACGTGGTTTCTGTTTTGTTTCTGGAGGGAGAGGGGCACAGACGAGGAAACAACAGTGAATCCCAGGGGCCAAGGGCACCCATGGAAGGGGCAGCTCACTTGGTCAGATGGGGGGATGCGGTGCGGGTCTCCCTGAGGAGTCAGCCAGGGGAGGGGCTGGGTGTCTGGGACAGTGGCAGTGTTCCAGCAGAGGAGACAAAACGAGCAAAACCTGGGTAGGGGAACGGCTAATTCACATGCAGACCTGTGGTGGCCAAGCAGGGATTCAGTGCTCTCTGGGCCTTGCTGCGTGTGGGAGGTAGAGGAAGGTGCTGGTGAGAGAGTGGACCACCTCTTACTGCTGGGTCGGGGCTGGGAGTATCAGCAGTGAACAGCCGCTCCCGCAGCAGACAGAGACCTCCCAGGGCCACGGACAGCAGAAGTGACAGTGGGTGGCAGGACAGAGCAGCCTGGTTTGGGGGCAGGGAACTGCTGCAGAACATACCAAGGTGACCCCAGGGAAATGCTCCGAGGTCAGTGGGGTAAGTGGGTCACGATGATGGGGATCTAAAAAGTAAATGACCTCCTGTTGTGGACTGAATTGCATTCCCACAAAATTCACAAGCCCTGATCCCCCCACGTGCCTGACTTTGGAGGTATGACCTGTAAGGAGGTCAATAAAGGTAATAATTGTTACGTGAGGCCCAATAGGACTAGTGTTGTTATAAGAAGAGGAAGAGACAAGAGAGAGCTCTCTCCACACTTGCACAGACAAGAGGCCACTGAGGACACAGCCAGAAGGCTGCTGTCTACAAGCCAGAAAGAGCGGCCTCACCAGAAACCAGCCCTGACAGCACCTCGATCTTGAACTTCCAGCCTCCAGAACTGTGAGAAAGTAAATTTCTATGTTTAAGCCACCCAGTCTGTGACATTTTGTAACGGTAGCCTCAGCATCCTGACATGCCTTCCCAATTTACTGTCCCAGGCCTCAAAGGCCAAGCACGCAGGTCACCCTGGAAGTCATCTCTGACCCTGGGGACAAATAGCGTGCAGAGAGAACAAGCAGCTACGCATGAATGGGTTTGTGTGTGAGCTGTGACCGGCGTGCTCTGCTCCACAAACGGGGGTGTGAATGTGAGCGCATCGTCCACACGCTGGAAAGCTAGTCTCGCCTTCCTTTTTTTTTTCTTTTAGGACAGGATCTTGCTCTGTCACCCAGGCTGGAGTGCAGTGGCACGATCATAGCTTGCTGCAAACTCAAACTCCTGGGCTCAAGCGATCCTCCTGCCTCCATACCTGCCTTGATACCTGTAGTCCCAAAGTACCGGGATTATAGGCGTGAACCACCACGCCCGACCGGTGTCTCCATGGGGCTTCACAAACCCCCACTAGCAGGGGTAGAGTGGCATGGGCAGCCAGTGTACTTTTGTTTACAAACTTACTAATTTAGATATAATTATCATACAGCCAACTATACATACCTTAATATACTACCTCAATGTGTATTGCTTACACATAAATTCATGAAACCACCTTCCAGATCAAGATACAGACTATTTCCAAAACACCAGAAGGCTCCTGTGTGCTTTCTCATAGTCAATAAACTCTCCCAAAGTTAACCACTATTCTTTCATCTTTAATTAGTTTTGTCAGATTTTGAACTTTATAAAGGTGGAATTTACACAACATACATTCTTTCATGTCTGCTTCTTCTCTTTTTTCTCTTTTCTTCTCTTTTTGGGCACAAGTCTCACTGTTGCCCAGGCTGGAGCACAGTGGCCTCATCATAGCTCACTGCAACTTCAAACTCCTGGGCTTAAAACATCCTCCTGCGTCAGCCTCCTGAATAGCTAGGACTAGGGCCACCATGCAGGGCTAATTTGTGTGTGTGTGTGTGTGTGTGTGTGTGTGTGTGTGTGTATGTGTGTGTAGAGACAGGGTCTCACTATATTACCCACGCTGGTCTTGAACTCCTGGCCTCAAGTGATCCTCTTGCCTAGGCCTCCCAAAGTGTTGGGATTACAGGCGTGAGCTACCACGCCTGGCCTGTGTCTGCTTCTTATACTCAACATTATGGTTGTGATATTAATCCATCTTGTTGTTTGTGATAGTTCATCATTCTTTTGCATGGCCGTGTAGTATTCCATAATTTGACTATCCTATAATTTATCCACCATCGTTGGTGAACATTTGGGTTGTTTCTAGTTTTGAGTTATTTTAACTAAAACTGTTTTGTATATGTTTGCACATGTCTTTTGGTGGACACAAACAGTCCCTTATGTAAAATATAAATCCAGGAGTGGAAGAGCTAGGTCATAGGACGTACACATATTTAGCTATAGTATGTATTACCATTTTTCTAAATGGGTGAACAAAATTACACTCCCGACAGCAATCAGTGAGAATTCCAGCTGTTTCGTAGGTTTGCCAACGTCTGCTACTGTTAGCTTTCCAATCTCAGTCGTTCTCGTGGGTGTGCAGCAGTAGCTCATTGTAATTTTAAATAACATTTCCCTGGTGACGAATGATGCTGAGCACCTTTTCATGTGTTTACTCATTATTTCTTGTGACACATCTGTTCAAGTCTTTGTCCATTTTTCTATTGGGTTTTCTGCATTTTCTCAATGAATCGTAGGAGTCTACATATCTTCCAGGTATGAGTTCTTTGTTGGATATATATATATATTGCAAACATTCCCTCTTAATTTGTGGTTTAATTGCATTCTCTCAATGGTGTCTTTTTGACAAACAAAAGTGCTTAATGTTTACCAATCAAATTTATTAGTCTAAGTACCCATTTAAGAAATCTTTGCCTACCCAAAGGTCATGAAAATACGCTTCCATGGTTTCTTTCAGAAACTTGATTGTTTCACAGTTAAGCCTATGATGATCCATCTTGAATTAATTTTGTGTGTTTTGTAATGAGGAATCGAGGTTCAAATCGATATCCATTTGACCCAGAGCTATTTACTGGAAAGCTCCTACTTACTTCACTGAAATGCAGCGGGTCTTCACTGCAATCCGAGGGCTAGACATATGGGAATTTTTTCTATAATTTTTTCCCTCTCTTCACCTTTTACTTAGGTATTCTCTAGCACTTTCCCTAGAGATCTCAATACGTGAACTTATTATGGTCTATATTAAATTAGAATTTTCATAATTGCCTGAACAATGTAAGAAATTTACAACAGTTTAACTCTATTTAACCCCCTTCCAGCCTTAATCTGAAATAATACCTCATCATTTTAAACGGTCAATATTCACTTCTTTCACCTGTGTACTTACCCTCTCTGATGTTATTCATTCCTTCCTGCAATCCTATGTTTCCATGTGGGATTATTTTCCTTTAGCCTGATGAAATTCCTTTAGAATTTCTTATAGTGAAGTTTCACTGGCGACAAATTCAGCCTTGGTTTGTCAGAAATGTCTTTATTTTGCCTTCATGTTAAAGGATATTTTCACTGAGTAAAAAATTGTATGTTGACAGGGTTCTCTTCTTTCTATAATTTAAAGATGTCATTCACTGTTCGCAAATTCCATCATTTCCGTTGAAGATAGAGTTGACGGTCTTATAATAGTTTCATCGAAAGTAATACGCCCGTTTACCCCACTGTGGCTACTTTTAAGATTTTCCTTTGTTTTTCAGCAGTTTGACGATAACGTACTGACATGTTGTTCTCCTTGCATTTATCCTACTGCAGACTGTTTTTTCTTTGTAGCTTTTTGAATCTCTAGGTTGATGTTTTTTATTGGTTTTAGAAAATTCTTGACCATTACCTCTTCTAATATTGCCCCCATTCTTGATCTCATTTCCTTATGGGATGCTAGTTATACACACGTGATTCTGTTTGACAATGTCCCATGTATCTCTTATTCTGTCTTCCATTTTTTTTCTTTTCTTTGTTTTCATCTGTGCGCTTCAGTTTGGGTATTTTCTAGTTCACTTGTCCTATCTTCTGCTATGTCCAGTCTGGTTAAACCATATTATGCTGCTGTGTTATGAGTTCTTCATTTCAGATATTAATACTGTATTTTTCAGTTCTATATGTCCACTGGATTCTTGTTATACATACCTTGCAATTCTATTTTTAAGCTTTTCATCTATTTTGTACTTTCCCTCTATTTTATTGAATATTTTCATAATTATTTGAAGTCCCTCATTTCTGAGACGCTTCTGGGTCTCTTTCCATTGTCTGACTTTTCTCTTGATTTTCAGTCATTTGGTCCTATTTTTCAGCATGTCTAATAATTTTCTATTGGGTGGTACACATTTTGGATGAAAAGTTGGAAAGGCCCTAGGTGATGTCATAGTCATCCGGAAAGAGAGGATTAAGTTGTCTTTGGCAGGCAGGCACGCTAATCCTTTCCAGGCTTTGTTTTATGCTGTGTTTTGGCTGGTGTGGTTCACTTTTGTCCTAGGGCATAACTCTTATTCCTAGGATGTGACCCTCTCTTCTAGGATGTGACCTATCTGGGGACTCAGCCCAGAGTCCTTTAGTAAACCTAGACATTTACCAAGGTCTCTCCACCTTGACAGACCTTGAATTCTAACTTGTCTCCTCAGCATTTTATGGTTACCAAAGTTTCCTCAGTTCTTTAGCCTCCAAGCCACTGTTGAAAAGTAAGACAATATGGCCAGGCTCAGGGGCTCAAGCGTGTAATCCTAGCAGTCTGGAAGGCCCAGGCAGGAGGATTGCTTAGGCCAGGAGTTCGAGACCAGCCTGAGCAAGAGCAAGACCCCGTCTGTAAACAGAAAAATTAGCCAGGCATGGTGATGTGCACCTACAGTCCCAGCTACTTGGGAGGCTGAGGCAGGAGGATCCCTTGAGCCCAGGAGTTCAAGGTTGCAGTGAGCTGTGATGAAGCCACTGTGCTCCAGCCTGGGTGACAGAGCAAGGCCCTGTCTCAAAAATAAAAAAGTTAAAATTAAATTAAAATAAACAATAAAAAAATTAAAGAGGGCCAATAAATTCAGAGGAATTTGTATGCAATTGTCAAGCTCCTTCTCTGTTGTTTCATCATTTCTGGAATTTTCTCTCTTAATTTCCAGGCTCTTGGGCATCCCTGAACCCTGATCTCTGTATCTTCAGTCTGCTAAGACTGATACTTTCTGCTTGGTCCTTATTCCCTCCCGAAACAATGTGTGAAATGCCCTTAGGGAAAAAGCCGGGGTAAAGTGGAACTCACTGAACACTATTCCTTTTTCTCAAGGATCATAACCCCTCAATTATTACCTGTGTTGGTTGTTCTCAAATGTCTTCAAACACTTGTTTTACGTATTTTGTCCAATGTTTATTGTTCTTTTGGGCAGGAAGTTTATTTAGTCTGACACAATCTACCACAGTGGCCAGAACTGAAAGTTTTATTCGGTCCAATTCTGATGCCAGATTGGGAAGAACTGAAAAGGGGCAGTCTCAGCTGACCCAGCTGCTTTCAGCTGACGCTCAGATGCTCAGATGCTCAGATGCTCAGATATGTGTGGCGCCCTAAATTAGGGCTCCCTGTTTTCCTTCTTCTTTTAATGTTTAAACTTTTCTTGGGTTCCAACCATGACGAGCAATCGATAGTAAACTTAACCTCCCCACTGAGAACAACCATAAAAATAGATAAAATACGTCTAGCAACGGATTGCAGGCATCAGACATCAAATAGCCTCTGGCCCTGAGATAAGGGAAACACACAGGTGAGCTCCACTTCCACCAAAGTACTGTCCAAGCCATGGAGGGACATGGAACCCAAACAGAGAGCAGCGGTCCTACTGAGTGAAGGAACAAAGGTCACAGAAAGAGGGCGCTGGTGTGGCTGAAATCTGTGGGACGGGGTATCAGAGAAGAGGAGCTACAGGGAGAAGGAGCTCGAGAAACCCACACAGACGTCCTCCTGAGGCTTTGTTTAAGCCCCACGTGCAGGACAAGATCCCATAAGGCCAAGCAGATAAAAACTTCTCTGGATCTGAGAACCAAATGAGGATTCCAGGAGTCGAACAATGTTGAAACCTGTTCCAGCCAGCCTGGAAAGTCCTCCTTGAACACCGTGAATACTCAGTTAAGACCCTACAAACTCCATACCTTAAATAGGGCTGCTCTACCTACAGTGTGTATTACTTTAGACCTGCCTTAAGAAAGCCTAAAACCAAGCTCTAAGAGGATCAGACTGAGCCTCTAGTGAATCTGCTGTCTAAAGAAACAAACTCAACACTCTTTAAAGGAGACAACACAATTCAAACTCTCAACAATGAGGTATCCACAACTCCCAACATACAGTCAACTATTACCAGACATAGGAAGAAGCAGGAAAATGTGATCCATAACCAGGAGAAAAGAATAGTCAACACAAATAGATCCAGAGGTAACACAGATACTGGAATTAGCAGATGAAGACCTTAAACAGCTATCATAAATATGCTCGAAAATTTTAAATGACACGATGGACATAACAAATGAACAAATGAGCCACCTCGGCTGAGAAATGATAACTATAAAAAAAGAACTAAGTGGAAATTCTAGAGCTGAAAAATACAATATACAAAATGAAAAGTTTGCTAGATGGACCTACAAGCAGATTGGACACTGCAGAAGAAAAGATCAGTGAACTCGAAGTCGAGTCTATAGAAACTATCTCAGTGGAAAAAGAAGGACAGAAGACTGAGAAAAAGCAACGGGGCCGCAGCAAGGTAACCTTGAGACAATATCAAGCAATCTAATATATATATATATATAATTGGAGTCCCAGAAGGAAAGGGGATAAAAATTGGGGCAAAAAAAATTTTTTTAAATAGCAACTGAAATTCTACATTTGATTTAAAAAATTATTAACTCACCATCCCAAGAAGTTTGGGTTTATGCAACCCTAAGTAGGATAAATACAAAAGAAACCACATCCAGGCACATCATAGTCAAATATCTAAAAACCAAAGAGAACATCTTAAAAACAATGAGAGAACATAAACACATTACATAAGAGGTATAATGATAATAATTACCATTTATTTCTCACCAGGAGTGATGCCAGCCAGAAAACAATGTAATGATATATTAAATATTAAATGTGCCATGGGGGAAAAAAATCAACCAGTATATTCCATAACCAGAGAAATTACCTTTAAAAAGTGAATGAGAAATAAAGATATTTTGGAATTTAAAAAAAGGCTTCTCATGGGAATCTTATGTGTAATAATAAAAAAAAAAAGCT
The DNA here is from genome assembly GCA_963575035.1 of Avahi laniger. Classification (NCBI taxonomy): domain Eukaryota; kingdom Metazoa; phylum Chordata; class Mammalia; order Primates; family Indriidae; genus Avahi; species Avahi laniger. The sequence goes on from CAUYSK010038748.1 coordinate 37,122, forward strand.
GAGAGAATTCATCAGTACATCTGCGCCACAGGAAATGTTAAAGGAAGTTCTTAAGGCTGAAGGGAAATGATACCTGTTGGAAATTCAGTTCTAAACAAAGGAACAAAGACTACCATGAAATATAACAAGTAAATAGAAAATAGGTTTTCTTGTTTCTTAAATTACTTAAAAGACAACTGACTGTTTAAAGTAAAAAATAATTACTATTATGGAGTTGATGTCATATGTAGAGGTAAATGCCAACGTATAACAACACTAGCAAACAGGAGGGGAGGAGTAAATGGAAGTGTATTATTATAAGGTTTTTAAATTATATAAAAAAGCAGTATTTATCCTTTAGTTATCTCTATTTTCCTTTTTATTATCTTCATTTTCCTAGTTGCAAACACACTAAAATTTATTTATATAAAATTAAAACATTAGAGACACATGATCTAGAAAAAGTAAATGTCCCAAAATACCATTTGCAGAAATAACAACTACTAACAGTTTGAAGCATGTTCTCTGATTTTTTTTATCTATGTGTAACAGGAAAACATATTTAAAGTATTTGTCTTGATGAAAAAGCTGTTTCTTACCCCAAGTGTCTTAGTCTGCTTAGTGTTGATGTAACAGAATGCCACAGGCTGGGTAATTTATAAAGAAAAGAAATCCATTCCTCGCAGTTCTGGAGGCTGAGAAGTCCATTTTCAAGGTGCCGGCATCTTCCGCAGGCCTTCTTGCTGCATCGTCCCCTGACAGAAGACAAGAGGGAAAAAGAGTGAGAGAGAGAGGGAAGGGGGCGGAACTCATTCTTTACGAGGATGCCATTCCCATGATAACGAACCCACTCCCACTGGCGTTAATCCACTCGTGAAGGCAGAGTCCTTATGACCTGGTCACCTCTTAAAGGTCCCACCTCTCGACACTGCTGCATTTGCGATTAAGTTTCCAATACGTGAATTTCGGGGGACACATAAATGATAGGATCAAGATCATAAAAACATTAACCCATATTTTCTACCAACCCTTTTTTTAGTTTAAGCATATGAATAGTTTATGAAAACATTCACGCTGGAAAAAAATGAAACAAATATATTATCAATCTATTTGGAATTCATTTTATAGTGTGGAAAATTATATGGTATATAGGATTAAATTTTTTTGTAGAGATGAGACTGTTCTTGAATTCCTGGCCTCAGGCAATCCTCCTGCCCTGACTTCCCAAAGTGCTGGGATGACACCAGGCCCAATCACGAGATTTTATAATGTTAAGTCAAGGCTGTAATTTGAGAAAAAAAGTCCCCAAATTGATAATAGAGTTTTAAGATACCATGGGGGCCAATTTGCTACACTGACAAGTTAGATGGGTCCACCGTTTTCTTAAAGGTGCTACGCTGGTGTTAGGAGGATGGGTTTTCACAAGGACTGTGGAAGCTCCCCATCTCTCTCTGGCTCCGGAACACCACGGCTCTCTGAGGGAGAATGCGGGTGCTTCTGCTGTGGGCCAACAATGCTTCATGCCTGAATGCCCGATGTCACAGCTCTTTGTGGTCAGCTTGCCCTGATCCTCGTCACAGCTATTTCTCAGGGCCTGCTGGTCCTGGAGAGCTGGGCAGGCCCTTCCCAACACTCAGTGCACTTTCAGCCCAGACCCACGATATTCTCTTCCTCTTCCCTGAGACGGGACAGCTTCTTGTTTAATTCTCGGCACGTACAGGTCTCATTGCACGTTCTTTTGGAGTAATCCCGGCTTCTCCGGGCAGCAGAGGCACGGCCCCCACTGTCCTTTAGCCAAGCCCACCTTCCCATTAATGTGGTGGTCTCAGAGATCAAGGCATCCTCTTGGAGGGGGCTCGAGTCCTGTGGGTGCTCTTGCCACTGTGGGCCGATAAGAGAGATGCACATTGTGAGGGTCAGCCCCACCCCACTGAGGGTCTGCCACCCACAACCCGCTGCGGAGCCTGGGTCTGGACAGCTATGAGCTTCGCTTTGGGAGAGGAAGTGGGAAAGGACTTTGAAAGTTCTCAGAAGCCAAGAAAATAGCCACCCAGGACATGAGGCTGACTCACGGGCCCTGCTCCAGTCCATTCTCCTGGCCCTCACAGCCCTGGATCCGGCTCTTCCGACTCTAATCCCTGTGGCCCCCTGCACCTGGGTTCCCAGGCTTCGGGGCCAGCTGGCAGCGGCTGGGCTCTGGCGGCATCGGTCTGCCCCGTTCTCCCAGCAGCACAGGCGGCCAGGCTCACACCAGGTGGCCCCAGCTGGGCTGTCCTACGGCCAGGCCCGGAGGTGAGGTCAGCCTGAACTGACCCACCAGCCTCTGACGCAGTCGCCCCTGGGCAGTGCAGGGCGCCACTGGCAGGGCACCTCCCCAAGACCGACCAGACTAGAGGAGCCGGCACTGCAGGGAGAGGGCTGGTCATGGGACTAGGATGGAGGGAAAGGACGGGGCTGGATGTCCTGCGGGAGCCTCCGCCACCTCTGACACTCCGTGTCACAGCCCCAAATCCCTCAGAAGGGGAACAGAGGCCTAATCTATACCAGCGAGAACAGGGGCTCCGAGGGTCCATTCCGAGAAGAGCCAGGAGGCCTGGAATTTAAATCTGTGACGTTATTTCCAAACGAGGCTAAAATTTCAAATGTGTATTACAAAGAGGTAAATGTTCGACACTGAGGCCTCAGACAGTGCCCCACATGTAAGAGGCTCTCAAAGATACCTGTTGAATAAATGTGCAAAACATAAACAACATGTCACAGTTGTTGAAACACTATTTTCAGTGTTTCAGGGAGTCTAGAAATATGGAAGCAGCCTGGGTCGCTCCAGCCCTGAGTATCCCTGGATGTCGGCTCGAGTGGCCAGGAAGAGACAGAGGGTCCTTGGGCCCGAGGCCAGACGGTCCCCACCAGGCCAGTGCTGGGTGTGCAGCTCAGGCAGGCCGGGCCCAGCTGGCAGATGAGTGGACGCGTGCGTCTGAGGAGGCCCAGTGGCTGGATTTCTGTGCTGCGTCCATTCTTGTTTCCTCTTTGTCACCGTGAGCTGCTGATAGAGCCCTACCTGCCGCCGTAGCTCGGCGTCTCTCTCCTAGGCTGAGAAGGGACTGGCCTGCACGCTTGCTTTCGTGCGGGCGTGGTGACGGTCAGGCCATGGCCGAGAGTGCCCTGGGCATGGAGTGGGCGCACAGTCCGCTGCTCCCTGGAGGAGCTGATTTGTAAAAGGAGGCACCTTTTCCTCCCAGAGACCAGCGTGGCTGGGCTCATGGAAGCCTCCAGCTGTGAGGGGAAGCTGGAAACCCGAGAAGCCTGGGTCGGGCCTCTATTTGGGGGCCACACGTAGGACAGAGGCAGTCGAGCTGGGGGAGGCTGGGTGATCTCAGGCAGGCCGCTTGCACCCTCCGGCCTGAATGGGAAGTGGGAGGGGTGGAAGGACAGTCTCCTCGGAGGCAGGGGTGAGGCTGCGAGCTGCCTTTCTGGGGCCCCTGTTGCACAACACTGCACCCCTCGGCCTCAGCGCCACCGCCAGCAGCCTGTTCTGTCACTTCCCAGCCTGGGCTGGGCTGAGCCGCCTCTGGCTCCCCCACCTGTCTGCTGCCTGCCCTGTGTGAGACGCCATCCTGCAACACCCTTCTACTCCCAGGCCTCAGGGCAGGGCCTCCCCGGGCCCGGCTGGGTGAACCGGCCACTGCCCTGCCACCTGGCAGCCCCTTTGTCGCGTCCCAGAGAAGACGGGGTGTCTCTGTGAAAACAGAGACAGAGCAGGTATGACAGGGGTGAGGCCGGGGGTGCAGGTACGACTGAGACAGCTCGTCCCTGGTGCAAGGGCTGTGGCACAAAGGCACCAACACCAGGCCTGAACTCCAGACCCACCACTTGACACGGCGTGAGCTGGGGGTGGCCGCTCACCCTCCCCGATGCTCAGTTTCTGTGGTTCTGCTCTCGTGTCTGCCCTGGGCCCCGGCTGGCAGAATCGGCTTTGTCCCTGTTTGGATCCTTGAGACCGGCTCCTTCCAGAGCTCCCAGCCCCTCAGCCCCAGAGCGGTGTGGCAGCTTGGAGAGTCCCCACCATGCGCCTCGGTCTAGGTGACCAGGCCCAGGCAGACGGCACAGCAGAACCTCAGCGTCTGCCGAGGGGACGAACGGCACAACACTCAAGCTGGACGCTCCCCGTGTCTCAGGCACACCCTCCTCTGTGTGCTCTGCTCACCCAAGGCCAGCTCTGTCGCCTCCTTGACCGAGTCCTGTCCTCCCAGGACGTGCAGGGCATCGGCCCCCAGCCCACCTCTCAGGCCACACCATTCACACCTTCCTTTTGGACACTGCCTGCATCCCAAGCCCTGGCTGCCTCCACCCCTCCCAGAGCCCCCGCCCCTGCCTGGGGTGGGCCTAGCTCAGCTCCCTGTCACTTGAAGGCCCCGTTCTAGCCCTGCAGGAGGCCAGTGCGGCCTGTGTCCAGCTCTGCCTTTCCAGACTGCTGTCCTCTCCACCAGCAGACCCCCTGGCCTGGCCCAGCAGGCTCCCGGGCAGCCCAAGACCATGTGGCCTGGAGCTGGGCCAGACAGGCCACACTGAAGTGGGTGCTTCTAAAGTTTTCTCGGGCTGCTCTCTGGAGCGGTCGGTACTGTGGCCTGGGCATTCGAAGAAGAGGGGACTCCCTACCAAGGATTTGGGTCCCTTGGAATCTAGGCTATCGCTGGGGGCTGGGCCTTGAAGGAGGGTTGTACGGGCTCCAAGGAGCTGAGCCCCAGTGGGGCAGACTCTGCCCAGAGACCTGTGGCCCCTGGGCCGGGGAGGAGCCAGGTGGCATCTGAGCTCCCTGACCAGCCCCGTCACCTCACAGGAAGGCATCCTCAGGTGTGCGCTGCCCGTCAGCTTCACGCCACTTCCCCAACCACGGCTGATTCCGACTCTGGGGCAGTCTCCCGGGCTGTCCCCGAGGTTGACCTCGTCCTCAGTCTGACGTTGTTCCTGTCCCACCCCTTCCCTTACCCTAGGCTCAGGCTCAAGGGCATCTCCCGAGGGAGTCTGCTCCTGCTGGAGCCTGTCAGCTCTGCCTGCCCATCGAGGAAAGGGCACTGCGGTCTCTCCTGACCTTGCACAGACCTGGCTGCACATGGAAGGCCTGGGCACCGTGCCCTGAGCCGCTGGGCGCGGCCTCCAGGGCAGCAGGAATGGAGGTCCTCACCATCCTGAGCCTGCTCACGCCCTCCCTGCCTCTCTCTGGGTCATGTCCAAGGGATGAGCTAAGATAATTCCCACGACAATGATAGTGTTGTTAACAGTGTTTTTGAACAACTTCTGTGTGCCAGGTTCTCTACTGGGTGCTGGGGAAACAAACAAACGAGACAGGCACAGCCCCTGTCCTCACAGGTGCCCCAACGCCAGCTCCCTGCAGGAGCTGGCAGACGGAGAGCACCTAATACATATTTGTTGAATAAATGAAGAATGCATGACACGAGCAGTCTGCTTATACCCAGCAGCACAGCTACCCGGAGGGGTGCACAGCAAATGCGAAGGCCACGAGGGCGGGGGTGAGGCATGATCAGGCCACCCCCCGATTCCCACCCTGGAGAGCAATCCCAGACCGTGTAGTGGCCCTGTGACTTGGTACCCCAGTGAAATAGGGTCTCAGCAACACAGCGATCCCCAGGCCAGCAAAGGGGGAAAGGCAATTCTGAGGGCTGTCTGGAAGAAGTCTGGGGCAAGAGCTGGAGAAGCCATAGGGTCTGCAGTTTGTCTGACTTGCTGTCCAGAACCCAGGGTACCTCAGCAGTGAGTCCAGACTGTGGCCCCAGCAAGGGCTACCCCCAGCATCCAGGAGCACAGCGGGGCCCAGGCCGCTCTCCTGTGGGAGGGCACCGTCAGAGTGGGCTGCTGATGTTCTCTCGAGTCAGGGATGCCACCAAGGGCCCACGTGGGATGACTGGCATGGACCCGGACACCCCGCACCACTCCAAGCAGTCCAGACGCTCCACAATGAAACGTGAAAGTTTTTGTGCCAGATTCTAGAAGATTCCCCCAGATTCCCTGCCCTCATCTCTAACCCTGTGGGAGAAGCCTTTGGAAGCGGATCACACTGTCCAGAGACTGAGGGGCCGGGAAGTTCACACTCAGGAGGAGGACGTCCAGAGCGGAGTGACATCCCCCCCCCCCCCCAGATAGAAGCACACAGGGAACGAAGGGATGTCAGGGTGGAAGTGGGGAGGACAGCCGGTCTCTGGGCATGTGTGGACTGCGAGAAACAAGCAATGTCTGGGGGGGGTGTTTCAGGACTCCACCACAGGGTGCACTGGGTAGAAGCTTCCAGAGACCTGAGGACCCGTGTTCCCAGCAGAGCTCTGCACTGTGGATGCTCTCTGTGACTCTGGGGTCCAGAGGAGGGGCATCTGGCCAACCAGCCATGCTGCACACCCAGCCCTCCGCAGAGCCAATAAGATAGTTGCCCCACTATCTACCCCGTTTAGAGGGGTCTAAGTCCTGGGGAGCTCCTGTCCTACAGACCTCAGAGAGGCCATCCAGAGACCAACTCTCCCGCTGGCGCTTCCGCCTCTGCGCACGTGGGGCCAGGTCTACAGCGGGCTGAGCAGAAACCTCCTCCACCAGGAAGCATTGAGAGAGCTGGTGCTCTGCGGACCCAGACGTGCCCCCCAAACACACCACGGCCACACCCACCACGCATGTGGTTTCTCTCCCCACTGAACAGGCAGCAGGGCCTCGCCTCCCAGAGAGGCACCACATTCTGCCCTGGGTTTGTGCCTCTCCTGTGCTCCTCCTTGGGGATACTGCAGACCCGGCGGACGTATCTCACCCCTCAACCTGGGAGAACGCTGAGCAGACCCCTCATCAGAGCTTAGCTAAGAGGGTACCAGGGCTGTTAATGTTGGCTGGAGCGGCAAACCGTGTCTCCCTGACCCAGCAGACAGAAGCGCAGGGAGAGCCAGAGGGCGACAGGTGGGGCCTGGCCAAGCTGCTACCTGCAGAGGCTGTTCCAGGACAATCCTGGAGAACAATGGCTGGGAGTGGACAGAAGACCTTGGGGAGAAGCGCCCCAAATAAAGGGCTGCACATATTTCCACTCCCTCCCGCCACACGGCCACGCCCGCGCCACACTTGCTGCTCCTCTCCTGGGGACACAAAGCTCTTGCAGAGGAGGCGGCGAGGGGGCTGGGAGGGGCTGGCGGCGGAAGGGTGAGTGTCCTGGGGAAGCAGGAACACCTGGAAAGACACAGCATGCTGCTTCCGGACGCAAGTCGGGGGGTCACCTCCTGCAGACAGCCTTCCTGGCCTCCCCAAACTAGTTTGGGGACCTTTCTGTTTCCACCCCCATACTTGGCGCTGCCTGCTGCTGTCCTGGGTCTGTGTCCCTGGCTCAGGCCCGGTTCCGAGACCAGGGCTCTCTGTTCGGAGGGCTCCTCGGAGCGAGGGATGACGCCGGGAGGGGGCATCCGAGCCGGGCGCGCCCCACCCCCATCCCGGCCGCCCCGCCTGGGCGCCGCCCGCGCGAGACACTTCAAAGCGCCTGTGCTCGAGCTCCCGCCGCGGGTCTGGGTCCGCGTCCCGCAGACCCGAGGCCGGAGCGGGATCCGGGACATTTGGGCCGTCCCGAGCCGGGGGTTTCTGAGAACTGGGGGGTGGGTTGCGGGGCTGCGGGGAAGGTCCTCGGAGCCCCCCGAAGTGGGAGGGTCGGGCCGCCGCGGGGCCAATCCCGGCGCGCAGGGGGCGGGGCGGGGTCCGCTGGGTCCGGGGGCGGAGCTGGGGCGGGGGGCGGGGTCCGGGCCGGGCGGACCGGGGCGGGGGGCGCGGCGTCCAGGCGGCGGCGGCTGCTCAGTGTCCGGCTCCGGCTCTGCTGCGGCTCCCCCGCGATGCCGCACTCCGTGACCCTGCGCGGGCCTTCGCCCTGGGGCTTCCGCCTGGTGGGCGGCCGGGACTTCAGCGCGCCCCTCGCCATCTCGCGGGTGAGTGCGCCGGCGGCGGGTGGCGGGGCGACCTGGCCTGGACCCAGATCCCCGACGTGTCCGAGGCTTGGCGCGGAGGGCGGCCCGGGTGACCCGCGTAGTGTGGACGCGGCTTCCAGACGGGGCCCGGCCCCTCCCCTCCCGCTGGGCCTCCCGTCCCGGGGAAAGTCCCGGCGTTCGCACCGGCCTCCGCGCCCGCCTCGTGAGGGGGAGTCGCCGGGGCCAGGGGTCCGGACCGAACCACAGAGGTTCGGAAACTCTCCTCGGACGCAGCCCCGCCTGAAGATCTGGGGTGAAGTGACTGAGAGCCTCTCCCCCATCCAAGGTCCCCGCCGGCAGACCTGGGTGACCCGGGGGTCCAGGGTCCTCTCTCAGAATGAGAAGAGAAGGGTCGGTCCACTGCCCCACTCTGGCCTTGGTCAGTGTCTCATTCACGACCTCGTCACCCCGAGGGGAAGTGACCAGGAGGGATTCTGGCCTCCAGGGGAAGGGAGACGTGACTACCAGGTCGTGAGACCCTTCCCCACGAGACAGCACAAAGCCGGGGTCCGGGACAGCCTCAGCCCAGCCCCTCGGGTTTCCCAGGGCCGTGCCTTGCCCGCGGCTTCCCACGGAGGAGGAAGAGGGGGACAACCCTGAGGTGACTGGTCTGAGGACAGAGGAGCAGAGGAGGGGACTTGGGCCCCGTAGGAAGGGGAGACAGGATCGTGGCCCAGCTCTGGGGTCCCCTTGTCTGGAGGGGCAGAAGAGGGGACTCAGACACTGTTCTTGGGGGGCCCAGCCTAGGGGACAGAAGAGAGAGAATTCAGGCCCTGCCCTTGGTGGCTCCCAGTCTGGAGGGAGCAGAGGAGGTGACCTGGGACCCTCTGAGGGCCATCTCCTGGCCCCACACAAGCCGCTCTGGTCTTTGGGGGCTGCACAGAGGGACTGAGAACTACCGTCCCCCACACTACTGCCACCTCTCCCCGTCAGGCTGGGCCAGGCTGGCTGGGCTTTTGGACTTCCTTCCAGTTCCAGGGAGGGGTGGGCGCCGGGTGGAGCATGGAATCGTGGAATCCCATTTCTGGGGGCCAGGGTGATGGGCAGGCCCAGCTGTCCTAGGAGGCTTCCCCCATCTGCCCTGGCCACCAGGTCCCCTGGCGAGGGAGGTGGGCCTGCAGCGCCTCCGGAGCCTTTCATCCCCCACCTTCCTGAGGGATCCCTGCTGGGTGTCTGCCTGTGTGTGTCCGCGGAGGGCGCTGGTGGGGGTTCTGGGCCAGCCAGCCAGGCACCCTGGGCGTGAGGCCGCTGACAGGCTCAGTGGCGGGCGGCTGACGGCCGCAGGCGGCGCGGAGCTGAGACATCTGTTGCCCACGCGGCCGCCTGGCCGCTGAGGAAAGGCCTCCACACGTCACAGCCGCAGCGCGGCGGCGGCCTTGTTTGGAGCTGACTGGGGATGCAGGCCCTGGCGGGCAGGCGGTCTGGGATAGGCTTTGCAGGAGGAGCCCGCTCGCCCCCCAAAGTCACACGGCAGCAGCTGAGGCCCAAGGAGCCAGGATGGCTGAGCCCGGGTTTGGGTGGGATCTGGGGAGATTTACGGAGCTAGTGAGGCGCAGGCCTCGGCTTGCCTGGCAGATACCTCAGGGGCAGATCTGCAGGGACCCATAGCATGTGGGAGTGTCTTCACCAAGGGCGCTTAGAATCCAGCCCCTCCCTGCTTCCAGGGCCGCCGCTACTCAGGACCCCGTAGTGTGGGCCAGGGAGGAGGCTGGTGCCGGCCAGGGCTGAGGGCTGAGGGCTTAAGGTCTCGGCCCACGAAGCCCTGGGGATCCCCCAGGAACATGGTCCAGGGCTCCGTCCCCACAGACTAACGATCGCTGGCTTTGGCCGAGCATGGGGGCAGGCCAGGCCCCACCCTGATGGGTGTCAGTACCAGCCCCTGCCCAGCAACCTGTCCCTGGAATGAGCACCGCCATCTGCCCGGCCTCCCATGGGGGCGTCACATGCCCTGATTGTCTCAGGTGGTCCTCACAATAGCCCTTGGAAGTAAGGACTCCCTCTGGCCCCCAGGGTGGGGACACAGAGGCACAGAGAGGTTGAGGTGATACACCCAGAGAAGCAGAGTGGAGACAGGAATCCAGGCCTGCGGCTGTACGAGCCGACGTGGAACCTCAGTCTGAGTGCAGCTCCCAGCCCCCCGCAGCGTCTGGGCTGGGTGGAAGGGGCCGGGAAAGCAGCTGCCACAGGTGAGGGGCTGTTTCCCGCCCCACCTCCCGCCTGACCTCACTATTCCTGTCTCCCTTTCTTCTTTCTGTTTACCCTGCACTTAAGCAGCTAGAAGGATCGGCCTAAATTCAACTCTGTCCTGTGACTTCCCTGCTTAAAATGCCCCATGGTTCCCAACGCCCCAGGAGAAATGCCAGCGTCCCACCTGGGCGTACAAGGCCCTGCAAGATCGGGTCCCGGCCTCTTCTCTGACTTCATCTCTTCCATGCTGCCCCCACTAACCATGCTCGGGCCACACAGGCCTCCTTCTACTCTGTCTCCAGATGAGCCATTAGACATGCTGGTCCTTCCACCTGGAACACTCTCTCCCCAGGACACTCTCTCTCCCCTTACTCCTTTTTGAAGAAAAGCACAGTGATTAAGAACATAGGTTTGAATTTGGAATCAGTTGCCTTGGATTGAAATCTTGACCCAGCCATTTATCAATTAAGTGTCCACAAGTGACACTGTACTTCTCTGGACCTCAGTGTCCTCATCTAGGAAATGGGTTTTCCTTGAGGATAACGAGACAATGCATGTAAAGGTGGCTGGGAGAGTCACAGTCTCCTGGCCTCGCGCCCTCTCTGACCAGAACTCCCCTGGCTAAAGGGAGCTGGCAGCATCCCAGCCACCCCTGCTTTCAAGAAACTTCCTCCGCCCACAGAAATCTGAATGCACCCCTTGTGCTGGCTGAGTCATCCTGTAGCTAGCCACCCCCCGAAGACGACGACTCCTCTCCAGTGTGGGGACGAGGGCAAGGTGTCCTTCCCCCAAGCCTGTCTTTCTTTATCTGTGAAACAGGAATGAGAACAGCCTCTGCGTCACCCAGCGGTTGAGCGGTTGCTGTGAGCTAGTTACGGGTCAGGCGCTGAGCCCAGGCCTGGCCCAGAGCAGGTGTCCACAAAGGGGAGGGACCCACCAGGGCCCTGCGGGGAGGAGGGATGGTGCCAAGTGCACAGGACAGGCTGTGCAGGTGCCCAGGCCCTGCAAGTGAACATGGACACGGGCTGGTTGGCTGAGGGTGTCACCCTTCAGAAGAGGAACATTCTTTGAGGCAACCTGTTTCAGGCCGGTCAGCTTGGGCAGTGCTCGCACCAGGCCTCCAGCCAAGGAGCTGCCAGCCCCTCAGCTTTGTCCGCTCACTACTGGGAACCGGCTGAGCCGAGCCTGAGGGGGCTTCCAGGAGCCCCCACCACCACCCACAGGGACAAGGTCCCTGGTGGTTCCTGAGTCATAGCTGGGGGCTGGCTGGCGAAGCTGGTAAGAATGGGGGTGCCTTAAGTCCAATTCTAGAGGCCGTGTTGGGGCTGGGACAGGCCCAAGGGTACCCTGTGTCCTGAACTCCCCTCGGCTGCTTACTCAGGTTTCTCTGCGAGTCTAACTCTACCCACCCCACATGACCTTCGTCAGATGACCAGCACTGTAAGAGTTCCCAGACGTGGACGGTGGTGGACCCTGTGGGGCCAGCTGTGGTAGCTGAGCACCCGTCCTGCCAGCGAAGCCAGGGTGGCATTGTGACCTGGGGTGCAAGTGCAGCCTGGCGGCTGGAAAGGGGCAGCCCTGGACTCGCCTGCAGAGGTGAGGCTCAGACCTCCCCACTTTAACTGTAATGAGGTTTTAACGTCCACGATGAAGGTGAGGGGCACACGGCGTACTGCGACAGCCCAGGGGAGAGGCTCCTCGAGGAAGTGGCCTCGGTGCTGGGACCTGAAGGATGAAGGTTTGGGAGTCAGAGGAAAGAGTGTTCCAGGGAGAGGGAACAGCATTTGCAGAAGGGAAGAGGTGAGATATCAGGTGCCTGTGAGCGTCCCACAGACATTCAGAGGATCTGCAGAGTGGGGTAGTGGAGGCGAGAGCGAGTCGGCAGGAAGGCAGGGACTGAGGCTTGAATGTTAGGTCCAGGGGCCGCCATGCAGTCTGGCTGGGTGGGGCGTTGTCCGTGTAGGGTGTTTGTGACACGTCTGTGTGCTGTGTGTATCTGTGAATACACACGTCCCTGTGTGTCTGTGTGTCCCTTGCGTGTCCTGGGCACACATTCAGGCTGCAAGAGTGACATCCACTCGTCCCAGCCCAGAGGAAGCCCTGCTCGTGCATCCTCACACTCTACCCCCTGCAGGTGCTGGGGGGGTGTAGAGCAGAGGCTGCAGCAGGACCACGCAGGGACCTCCCCAGGCTCTGGGGTCCCGCTGGCGGCAAGGCTGCGCCGGCCAGGTTCTGAGGCTAGAGGAGTCTGAAGCGGAGCAAGGCCACATAACGCCTGTGCCAACCCTCCGGCTTGTCCACCACAGGTCCACGCTGGCAGCAAGGCTGCGCTGGCCGCCCTGTGCCCAGGAGACCTGATCCAGGCCATCAACGGCGAGAGCACAGAGCTCATGACACACCTGGAGGCGCAGAACCGAATCAAGGGCTGCCACGACCACCTCACGCTCTCCGTGAGCAGGTGCGCCTGGCGCAGGCGGGGCTGGGAGGACGAGGGGAGGAGGGAACAGTTGTGGGCAGCCGCACCCTGGGGGTGCTGGACCTCACCAGCCCTCTGCTCAGCTCCCAGGCACCCCAGCCAGGCAGGTCCCGAGGAGTGGGGTTTTCGTGGGGATCTGGCAGGCCCTGCTCAGAGCTGGGGCAGCTTAAGAAGGGAAGAAGCCCCCTTTGAACTGGAGGCTGGAAGCGTGCCGGGCACTCACAGCGAGTGTCGCGGGGACTTGAAATATAAGCCTGAGTAGCCCCGGTCCTTTCCCTTCCCCCGAGTGACCAGCTTAACGATCATTTCAAAGCAGTTTCTTGTCCAACACCTCATTTAACCCTCAAAGCAATTTAAAAAAGGGTAAAATCTAACACAGTCCCCACTGTACGGATGAGACTGCTGAGGCTCAGGAAGCTGGAGGTGCCCACGGTCACACGGCTAAGCAGTGGGAGGCAAAAGTTGACCTCGGGCCTCTCTCACTCCTAAAGACCCCAGTCCCCCTACGTGGCCGTGGCCAACCCTACCAACCCCACAGCGGCCCTGTTTCAGCTGTCCCCACCAGGGCCCGCACCTCCGTCCTGGTGAAATCTGGATTTGGGAGGGGCTTTCCGCCACGGACGGCAGGATCCTGTGCAGCCTGTCGTGGAGAGGAGGGCAGGGCTCGCCACGCACCAGCTGTGCCTCACGGGGGTCCTAGCACAGAAAGCCCACCCGGGTCTTTATTCGGCTCTGACAAGCAGCTGGCCTAATCCTGGCTGAGTGGGATCTCCCTGACCCCTGCCTCACCCGGATCCACAGCAGTTGGACAAAACTGCTCAGCTCTGCCGCCCTCGCTGTTACAGGGACTTTCCACGAGCCCCATGTAAGTATGTGGGCGAAGCCTCCTCTCACCACAACACAGCTAACCACGCCTGGGAGCTGGCCGGGCAGGAGGAGACCACTGGCTCAGAGCCACCAACCATGGCGGAAAGGCTGAGGTCGCCTCGTTTGTGCCTGGCCCACGTCCAGCTCTGGGTCAGGTCAGGGCCCCTGGCTGTGCCCTCGGCACTGAGCGGGCCCAGCTGCAAGTCCAGGCCTTGTGTGCTCCGCCTGGCACACGGCAACGGTGCCCCAGCCTTGGAGCTCGGCAGAGCTGGTCCTCACCCGGACTCTGGGATCTTAGGTCCGCGCTGACCTCTGTCAACCTGGGTTTCCTTTCCCATAAAACAGGATCACAATCGTCACCCTCTCCCAGACTGAGGCGCAGGCTGCATGGGGAACATGTCAGCGCTGCTCTGCCCACGAGTGGCCTCTGAGGCCTTCCCGCTTGGCGGGGTTCCTGGGCCTGACTCACCTCCAGCTTCAGTCTGTGTGGCTGGGCAAGGGCGGCCCTGGTGGTAGTGGGGGTGGGGGGTTAGGGGGGCCTGAGTCAGGAGATTCCCAGAGAGAATGATGTCAGGGGAGGTGGCGGGTGGAGGTCCCCCTTCCTTCCTTCCCTGGTCCATTGTTCCAAGCCAGGCATGGACGGAGCTAGAGGTCCACTGACCTGTTCCACTCTGGGCATTTCAGCCCCAAATTGCCACCTGGCCATGGAGCAGGTGAGAGCACGTCCTCCACCATCACGGGGCTGGCTCCAGTCCCAGCTCTGCATTTGGAGACCGTGCCGTGCTCCAGCAAGAGAGTTACCCTCTGAGCCTCAGCTGTCTCATCTGTAAAGTGGGGACGATATTAGGTTTTACATTTTTGAAGTTGGTTTGAGGGTTAAACGAGGTGTTGGACAAGAAATTGCTTTGAAATGGTCATCAAGCTGGTCACTTGGGGAGGGGGAAGGGACAGTTTTGTGACCTGGGCATTGAGCAATGATGACCAACCAGGCCTGCTCAGTCAGAGCGGTGACCTGAGTCCTGCCCTCCGTCCCCATCTCTAACCCTCACACACGCAGGCTCTGGGGGACTAAGATGCGGGGGCCACCCTGACCCTCTGGGCCAACGTTTCTTCTCCTGGACACCCTCCTACCTGCAAGGTCTCTGACTTTGCTCCTATCTCACCTGCCACGCCGGGACCTATGCCTGGGCACACACAACACGGGCCCTGCAGGGGACCAGCCGGGTTGGCTGGCCGGAGTGAGCTACTGTCTGGTGCCTCTCCCCGGACCCTCCCCAGACCAGCTCCCTACCTGCCCTCTTGGGTACAGAGGCTATCACCCCACAGATTCCCACAGAATGAAAAGTGTGGCAAAGGCCCAGCTTCCCACTAGGCTCAGTTTGCCAGGAGCCCAAGGCCAGGCATTCAACGATCCACACTAAACACTTCCCAGGCGTGTTCTATGGGTCCAGGGCCTTCCTGTCATCAACTCCAGCCCTGGGGCCACTGGGAGAGTTCCTGTTGCCCATCACGTGTGGTCCAAGGTGCCTCTGCACAGCCCACCCTTTGGCTGTCACTTTGTTTAAAGACAGGCAGAGGGAGCCACCTGGCCCGCTTGAAGTGGAGGCCTGGGAAGGGGGTCAGCACAGGGCTAAGCCCTTCAGTCCAGCCGGATGCCTTGCGCAGCCCTCGTGGCTATGGGCTCTTGTGACCCTGGGACCTCAGGCTTGTTTCTGGGCATAACTTCAGGGAAATATAAGGCCAGACAGACACCCGAGATGTCCCGGGTTTATCCCAGAGAGTCCTGAGCAGGTGGAGGCCACGGTTAGAGCTGTGCCTTAGGGCAGTCACTGGGGAGCCTGGCTGAGGGGCGGAGACAGAGACCGGGTGCTGTCCTGGGACAGCTGGGCCCTGACGCTGAGGCCCCGAGGGCTGCGGAGTGGAGAGTTGGCCTGCCCCGGGCCAAGGAATGGGCAGGGGTGAGGAAAGGCAGAGAGAGTATGGACGATAGGTGTAGACAGATTAAAACCCTCAGCTGAGAAGGGGAGGGAGGCAGGGATGAGCTGCTCGGCCAGTGAGGAGACCTCAGGGAGCCCCAGGGGCCTCTTGGGGCGGTTGGGGACATTATTCCCTTTGTTCTCAGCAGCCTCACTTCATACCCACCCAGTCGGGGTCCTCGCACCTTCCGCGCCTGCCTTCCCACGGGGCTGCTGAGCGGCAGGGCTGGGCCCCAGGCCGCAGCCTCTCGCCCCCCCTGCCCTGCTCATGGCAGGTTTATGATGTTTTTCTCTCTCCTGAGTGTGTTTGGCTTTTGGTTTCTATGGCGAAGCAGGAATTTCCTAATGGCCTGTTTCCCATCTGGGCTGGGCAGACATCAGCGATGACTCTGCCGCGGCAGCATCAGGAGGGGAGGCCCCCCCAGAGCCTCCATTCTGCGTCCCCCGGGGCCCATGGACACTTGACCCCAGGCCCCCACCAGAGGCCGTGGATGCCGAGGGACGAGCGAATGGGCTTCTGGCTCATCAGCCTGTGAGGCCTGGCTCGCCCTGCCCTGAGCTGGGCTTCTTTAAACTGAGCTTCCGTAGGGCCCGGAGAGGGAGGGAGAGCGAGACGCTGCAGGGCTTCCGCTGTGGCCTCTCCAGAGCCAGACCAGAGAGGGACGGGGCAGCTGGTGGGGAAGGGATCACACAGCCTTGCCCCAGGAGGGTGGAAGATCTCGGTCGTGGCTCCTGGTAACAACAGCCACCACTGGGGTGCAGGGGAAGCACTGCAGTGGTGTCCTACCTGCAGGCCTGGTGGCTCTAGGCCCAGAGCCTGCCCCCCTGGGTCCTAGGCATGGTGGGCACAGTGGGCAGACATAACTGACCATCCCAATTCCTGCACAGGCCTGAGGGCAGGAGCTGGCCCAGTACCCCGGACGACAGCAAGGCTCAGGCACTCAGGATCCACATCGACCCCGAGGCCCAGGTACGTACAGACTCCACTTGACCTGGCCTGGCTCAGAGTGAGCCCAGTGCAGACAGGCCAGGCTTGGTCCACAGGGCCATCTGCACTGCACGTCCTCACTGTGGCTCCCCAGGACAGAGGCTGAAGCGGAAGTCTTCTCTGGGCCATGCCCACACCCGTCCCGTGTTTCTCAGGTGACAAGCACCTGCTGTGGGCTCTGTCTGTACCTGAGGCAATCCTGGCTTCTAGACAGAGGTGCCTGTGATGGGTAGGGGCCGGCTAGGCCTTGGCTTGGGGCCACCACCCACCCAGCTTGAGTTTACTCTGTGGCCCAGTGATGCCAGACCAGGAAGACGTCACCAAGCTCGGGGTGGGAAAGGTTGGTGGCAGCTTCAGGCTGTGGAGTGACTTCGGGCTATGGGACACTCCTCTGCCTTGTCCCAGCCTTGGGTGCCCCATCCAAGCCTGACATTCTCTCCTGGCCATGCTGTGGTTGCGCAGAGCAGACCTCAGCTACAGGCCTGTCTGCTCCGTCACTTTCTGTGCCAGACAGGAGTCGTGGCCACGGTCCTGTCTTTAACGAGCGTCAGGGGCCGGGCTGCTCCGGCTCTGGGGCCTGGCTTTGCCGTGGGCGTGAGGGGTAGCCAAGTGGGCAAGACTGAGGCATCCAGAGCCTGCTTGACATCCGTGCGCCGCAGAGTTTGGGCAAGATGGAGACTGGGCTGGTCTGGGATGGAGCCAGAACCATGGGACCCGGCATGCAGGACCAGGTCCTCCTGGGCCTGCTTTTGTCCACTCTCTCACATGGAAGAAGAGGGACCAGAGCAGGGAGAGGGTGGGCTGAGCCAGAGAGAAGGATCTACCCTGGTTTCTCCCCTACCACCTGCTCCCATTTTGCTCTGACATTTGTTTCCTACCTTACTTGGCCAGCATCCCTGAGGCCAGATGCTGACCACCTGCCAGGGAGAGCCCATCCCAGCAGCGAAAAGGCACTTTTAAGTTATGGGATAGGGGAACCCAGGGGCCAGAGGAGCCCAGAGTAAGCACATGACTCAGACAAGGGGTCAGAGAGGGCTTTCTGGAGGATGGGGCATCCAAGCCAAGACCTGAAGGCCTAGGCAGAATCAGACAAGCCAAGGGTTGTGGGGAGAGGAGGTGTGCTCAGGAAGCACGTTCAAAGGCCCAGAGGTGAGGTTGTGCACCACAGGCTCAGAGAACAGAAAGGTCCAGGGAGAGGGAGGGCAAGGTCAGAGGAGTGAGAGGGCAGGGGCGAGGGACGAGGGGGTGGGGCAGACCATGGAGAAGCTACATCTGTGTCTCAGAAGCCAGTTTTGGTGGCCCTGTGCGCCCAAGACCCTAGGGCCAGGGGTAAAGGGGACAGATGTTGGCATAGACAGACCAGCCCAGCTTGAAGTGGGCAGGCAGAGGGAGCAGCTAGAGCAGGTCCCAGCTCCCTTGCGAGAACCAGCTTCCCGTAGAGGCGGCAGTGCCGGCGTGCACAGCATGGGGGCCTGAGCTTTGGAATTTGCAGCTCAGCTGTGTTCATTCCTCTAGGAGAGGCTCGGGCCAGTGGGCCTGCAGGGCTGGGGCCACAGAGCAGCTCCGCCCGCCCCCGTGCTTATCCTCGCGGACCCCCTCGAAGGCCAGGCTGCCGGTGGCTCAGGCTGGAGGGGGAGGGATTTTCCACGGGCAACAGGGCAGCCCCTCAGCTGCTGCCCCGCTTTTGTACTTAAAAGGTCATGGGCTCCACGGGTGGTGACAAAACACCCCCACCCGCCCCTGCAGGGCCGAGCCCTCCCCGACACAGACACAGGGCCCATTGTCCCCACGCTGCTCCCACCCTCTGCCTGCCAGGGGCGTTTGGCAAGGGGGTGGGGAGCTAGCTGGTGCCATCAGAGGAGGAGGAAACCACAGCTGGCCCCAGGACCAGCACAGGGTGCCCCTGGCACATGTCCCCAAGTGGGAAGGGACAGGCCCACCTTCCCTGGGGGGCCGAGGAGACCCTTCTCCCAGGCCTCATGTGGGAACACAGGAGCACTTGGCCCAGGCCTGGGTGGTGGCAGAGGGGTGATAAGGTTTCCGGGAGGGAGCGGCACTGACGCTCAGAGCCAGGTGATGGGCAGCCGCAAGCCAGGTGGCGCAGGCCGCCCGCACGCACTCAGCCTGTCCTCTCCACGCCAGCAGAGAGCTGGAACTGAGCCCCTGGGAGATGCCACCTGCTCATCTGGACTTGGTATCTGCCTCTGTCCAAGTTAAATGTCCCAGATTCTGATCCTAGTTGCATGGGGGCTGATGAGCAAGCAGGTACTTACCCCCTTTCTGCTGGAAAACCCACTGAGGCTTCAACACACACGTGAGCAGCAGGCTGGCACTTAGAGGCGGGGAGCACGTGGTCCGAGGTGCACTGCACAGAGAGGGGAAAGCCAGGAACGAGGGCTCAGGAATTCCCATGGCAGCCATTCATCCCATGGCTCACTGCTGTGTGCCAGGCCCTGTGCTAAGTGCTCTGCACGCAATTGTCTCATTTCATCCCCACAAGGAACTTAATACAGAGAGCATCACATTGCCCAGTTCAGAGATGAAGAAACTGAGGGTCAGAGAGGTGAAGTGACTTGCCCAGTTAGGGAGTGATGGAGCTGGGACTCTCACCAAAACTGAGGTCACCACTTGTGTCCTCATCACTGGGTTCAGACCTAGAGAGGCTGCTGCATGGGTGGCCGTGGGAGGGGCGAAGGCGCTGATGACCCTGCAGTAGACTCCCACACCCTGCTGGGTTGGGGGCAGGGAGGGCCTCCTTCCTCCCAGTCCCCCTTCCCACTGAAGCTTCCCCCTGAGGCCTGGGCCCACCCCCGCCGACCACGGCCCATCTGGTCCCTATTAGAGGCAGACACATGTGTGAGGGTACTCAGGTTTCTCAGGGGCTTTTGTTGGGCCCGATGAAGATGGGGGTCTTCCTGCTGTTGCTGCTGCTGCTGCTCTATTGAAGGGGGCCCACCTAGGCTGCAAGACCCTCCTCTTTATCTGTTGGGGTGGAGGAAAGGGGGAGCCCCCACCCAACTGCTGGCCTGCCCGTTCCCCAAGCTCCTGTCCTGAAGAAAGCAGGGGACAGTAGAGCAGAGTCCCGCAGGGTCGGCTGTGCCTCATGCTGGAGGCGAGTGCAGACCGCGTTCTTTCCTGCTGGGGTAGGCTCCCCCCTACCCAGCCCCCCGGCACACGATAGAGCAGAGGTCTAATGCCACCTCCCAGGCTGAGGCTGAGACCCATGCCATGGCCTGGACTCGGGACTCACCCTAAAATCGAGTGGCTCTGGATGCCAGCCCAGTCTCAGCCACGGAGGCCACCATGGCCATCCCCACGACGTCCAGTGCTGGCTCCAAATGTATGTAAACATGTATGTATGATTAGTCACATGTAGGTGGACTGGCTGCTGCATGTATGTTGTCCTCATGCATGTGTGTATCTGTAAACATACTTGTGAGGGTGTGCACACCCTTGTTCACATTGCTGGTTGGGTGTGCTTGTGTGTGCTTGCAGGTTGGGGCAGCACAGCTCTGGACCTAGCAGGGACAAAGGTTCCCCAGTTCCCACTCAAACCCACACCCACAGAGACACTGCCCTCTCCTTAAGAGCTGAGGGGTGTGTTCAGGGCACTCCTCCCCAAAATGTTTCAGCCATGGGCACCGGGCTGGCCATGGGGTAGTGGGACAGGGAACCGTGAGCCCTGGCCCCGGCTCTGCCCGTCATCTGCAGTGTCTACAGAGGGCTACCCACTGTGGCCTGGGACGCAGGAAGTGGGGGTACAGTGCAGGCCCCAAAGAGGCTGGCCCCACAGCGACACTCCTGAGCCTCAGCCTGCCCAAAGCGCCTTGGACACACAACAATGAAGGACCCTTCCTGCCTGCAGGATGGGAGTTACTTGCCTTTTGTGTTCCCAGCCATGGACCCAGTACCCAGCACAGCTGTGGCAGGTGGGAAGGTCAGCACCAGGACCACCTCTGCAGGGAAGCCACACGCCCTGCTGCAGCCACATTGGCCTTAAAAGGCTTCTTGGGCTGGGCCTGCCCCAACCCCGTCCCTCACGGGCTCATGGGCCTGCGTTGAGTCTCAGGTGCTCAGGTTTCTGTGTCCAACTTTCCAAGGGCATTTCTACTTCTTCAGGGGCTGACCCAGGCCTAAGGCTCGGCCCTTCCCCATAGACCCTTCCCTGGCTGGGCACCATAGCCCTGAGATGCCAGAGCAGAGGTCTCCAGTGACATCCACCACCTGGTGGAGGTGGGTGAACAAGAAATGGCCAGAGGGTCTCCCAGTGCCTCAGGCCTCTCTCTCACAGGACGGCAGTCCGGCGACCAGCAGGCGGCCCTCCGGCGCTGGGATTGGGCCAGAAGACGGGAGAGCAAGCCTGGCATCTCCGCATGGGCAGCCCCCTCGCTTTCCTGTCCCTCATAATGGCAACAGCAACGAGGCCACCCTGCCAGCCCAGATGAGCGCTCTGCACGTGTCTCCACCCCCCAGGTAGTACAGAGTCCCAGCCTTTGGAGCCACACCCAGATCAAATCTGAATCTGATCCCTTAAATATCACCGAGTTCCATCCTGACACTTGATCCCTGGGTCACAGCTGGTTGCATTCGGACTCATAAAACTTCCCCAGCCCAGGCCACTGCAGGCCGGAACTGCAACCCTGCCCCTCCTTCACCTCTCTGCCCCCAGCGCCGACCCCGCCAGAGGCCCCCAGCGGAGCCGGGACTGCAGAGTGGACCTGGGCTCCGAGGTGTACCGGATGCTGCGCGAGCCCGCCGAGCCCGCGGCCGCGGAGCCCAAGCAGTCGGGCTCCTTCCGCTACTTGCAGGGCATGCTCGAGGCGGGCGAGGGCGGTAAGACCCCTGACCCCGACCCCACCTGCCTTGCTTCTCCTTGCGGTGCGCGGAACCCCCTCCCCTGACCCCCGCCGCCTGCCAGTCATCTGCCCCTCTGCGGTCCCCGCCGCCGTCCGCAGACCCTCGCGGCGCCCCCGCCACTGCCCTCGCCCCCGCCCTCCCGCCCCGTCCCCAGTCTCGGTGCCGGCGGCCCCGGGAGCGGGGCGGACCCTAACACCTCACGGAAATGGAGCTCCGACCTCCTCCCCCGGCTCACGCCGCCGCGTCCGGGTTGCAGGGGAGCGGCCCGGGCCTGGCGGCCCCCGGAACCCCAAGCCCGCGGTGGGCCGGCTGGGCGCCCCGCTGAGCGGCCTGCAGGGGCTGCCCGAGTGCACGCGCTGCGGCCGCGGCATCGTGTGAGTACCGCCCGCCCCCCCGGCCCCGGCCCCGGCCAGACCCCGCCCTCCCGGCCCTGCGCGGGGCGCCCGCGATCCCCGGTCACCCGCGCCGTCCCCTCCACTCCCGCCACCAGGGGCACCATCGTCAAGGCGCGGGACAAGCTCTACCACCCCGAGTGCTTCATGTGCAGCGACTGCGGCCTGAACCTCAAGCAGCGCGGCTACTTCTTCCTGGACGAGCGGCTCTACTGCGAGCGCCACGCCAAGGCGCGCGTGCAGCCGCCCGAGGGCTACGACGTGGTGGCCGTGTACCCCAACGCCAAGGTGGAGCTCGTCTGACCGGCCCCGCCCCGCTGCTTTCAGCGCCCCCGCACCCGTGTACATACGCGTCCCCCCGTCCGTCTAATAAAGTTCCTCCCCCAGCCTCGAACCGGCGTCCTGCCCGCCGTCCTCCGGAGCAGGCTGTGGCTCCCGAGTGCCGCAACACTTGTTCAGGTGCCCGGCGTGCCCTGGGCACTGAGTGCGACGGTGGGCAAGACGGCACCGTGCTGCTTTCAGGGGGCCAGCGCCCGGGTGGGGGACAGCCCCCCATCACAAGGGGCATCTCTGTTGACAGAGGCGAGGCCTGGGGTGCCGCGACGCCACGTCGAGAGGTCAGGGGGATGCGGGGGTGGCAGCTAAGAACGCGAGAGGAGGGCGGCGGGAGCGCCACAGGTGAGGCCCTGCGTGCGCGAGGCGGCCCCGGCAGCCTCGGGACCTGTCGCCCCGCAGAGGAGGCCGCTGGGGCCCCGCGGGCGTCCGCGCCCCGGGGTGTTCTCTCCTCCCCCTTCTTCCCTTCCCTCTCCCCCGCTAGGGGGCGCGCTTCGTTCTCCAAAGAGAGAGGAGACGGGAGGTTTCTGGAAAGATCGCTCGCCCGAGGGCTGCTTCCCCGGGACGCTCCTCCGCCCCCGCTGCGGGGAGCAGATCCCCCGCCCCAAGCCCGGCGGGTCGCCCCGGCTACAGGCACCAGAGACTCACGCTTGTAAGAAACGTAAATGGCATCAGGGTCGTGAACTGTGGCAGATCACACCCCACGACGTGTCCTGGACTCGGGCGCGCGGATCTTCGCTCTGCTCGCTGGGGACAGAAACCGACTCACCGCACTTAGCGCCCGAGTATTGAGGGAGCCCCAAATAATGCACGTGTGTGCTGTTTGCAGTTCTGTGCCATCACAAACCACAAGAGACTTATCAATTCACACTCTCCCCCCCGGCAAGCGACAGTACCAGATTCCTCCAGCTCTATACAGGATATTTTATTTTCTTTTCCATTTTTGCCAGTCTGATACGTGCAATGTGATATGTCATTGTTTTCATGTGCATTTATCTGATTGCCAGCGGAGAGCATTCATTCAACAAACACGAGTGCTGTGCTTGCAGGGGGCCCAGAGCTGAGGGAACAGGAGGGACCTCACTCTCTAGCAGTAGTTGGCTCTGCAAGTTAGCTCCTGTGTGAATCACCCTAAACCCTTTACTCATTTTTCCAAGTCTTATTTAACTTCTTTTGGGGGGAGAGGCATTGAGAATGATGGGGAATTTTTATTTTCTTTCGATTTCTTATATTCAATTTTTAGGTTTTCTATAATATACGTACCATTTTTATAATGAGATATAATTATTATAAAGGGAAATTTCCTTATTTAACTTCTTTTTAATGATTGATAGGAACTTCTCATGCTCTCGTAGAATTTCTGTTACAGGATTCCATTCAGCTGATCTATTTTCCTGTTGGTGTGACAATATCGCATTGCTTT
Organism: Avahi laniger; assembly: GCA_963575035.1. NCBI lineage: Eukaryota > Metazoa > Chordata > Mammalia > Primates > Indriidae > Avahi > Avahi laniger. The sequence goes on from CAUYSK010038748.1 coordinate 60,591, forward strand.
AGTGACAGCCAGTCTCTCCTCGTTCTTCATTTGCAAGCCTGTTGAGGCCATTCTCGTGCATTTCCAGTTGTCGGAAGCTCTCACTCGGGAGGGACAAACCTCTCTGGCCGTGGCTGTAGTTGCCCTGAGTCTAGACATTGAGCGGGACAAGTGGCAGCGAGTTCTTTCCTCCAGGAAAGGACTGTCACCTGCGCGTGTCCTGCATTGACTTAGGTGCTGTGTATGTCTTCTTACAAATCTTTATTTCCGTTTTCTTCTGGCTAGATTTGTTCCAGGGATTGCTTCCATATGCTTCTCCTGCCGCCCTCTCCCCTCCCCGAGGTGGGACAGCCCAGGGCGCTGGCAGGTGTCCCCAGAGAAGGGAGGAGAGCGGGGCTGAGCCCTGGGCCCCAGGACGCACGCAGACTCCCCACCATCCGCGGCCACACCGCACAGGGCGCGGCGGGGAGACTCAGCCCCCACTCGGTCCCGGCCCCACCCGGTCACAGGCGGGAGCGGAGGGGGGTGACTAGCGGCCAGGGAAGCGTTGGCCACTAGAGCGGGTGGAAAAACACCGAGAGCCGTGGGCACAGGCCCTCAGCCCGCGTCCACACTCACCGCGGAGGCTCGGCTCCCCGCCCCCACTGCCTCCGCACGTCCTCCAGCGGCGGTTCTCACCTTAACGCCCCAGACAGGGGACAGGTTACAAGCCCCCGCCCCGCAGGGACTGCCCTCCCTGGCACCGTTGGCTCCCCCAAGACCGATAGCTCCACCCGCCCCCCACGCCCCCCACCCCGAGGCCACAGCAACCAGAGCAGCCCCTGCCTGGGGGGTTGTGGGGACAGCCCCTAAGGGAAGTGGCCCCCAAAACTGCCAGTCTGATTTGTCCTTTTCCGGCTTCAAGGCCCAGTCTCTCCCTGTCCTCAGCCCGCATCTCCTGCCTAGAGGCCCTGCCCAGGCCCACGTGTGGTGGATCATGACAAGCTTGAGACTGGGTCCTTGTGGGACAAGGTCTCTGTGGCCCAGGATCCCAGACCTGAGGGAGGAGACGGCAGAGTCTCTCCAGGAGGGAGAGCCGGGTGCAGGACCCCCAACTCAGTGCCCAGCCTACCTGGCAGGAACCAGCCCTGGCTGTTGCCTCCACACCTGCCGCAGGCCCCCAGGTCCTTATCTCAGGGGCCTTCAAAGCAGAGTCTTGGACGTGACCCTCCGCACCCTCACCCCACCGGTCCCACCCTGCTCATCACGGTGTCCAGGATCTGCCTCCTAAGTGCTTTTAGGGCCCACTTCAGGGCAACTAAAGGGACCTCATCCCCTTGCTTCAACCCTCCCATAGCCCCCAGGGCCCTCGGGATGGAATCCCTGATCCACTAGGCGGCATTTAAAGCCTCTCCGACCGGCTGACCGCCTCGTCTCCTCCGCCACGGCACACGGTTCGCCATGCCATGAGCTAGTCTGCCTTTTCATATCCCTCAGCCCTTCTCTCAGCCTCAAACTGTCTTTCTTCTTTCTTCATCCAGCAAACTCCCGCTCACCCTTCAAGGCCCAGCTCCACTGTCCCCTCCCTTGGAGCAAACCTTGGCCCTCCCATCCCAGGCAGAGCCACGAGTTCCCCTCCACATGCCCTCCACCGCGCCCCTTCTGCTTTGCCTGTTGCCTCTGGCGCAACCTGTTACCTCCTTGATCAGAGCCTGGCCCAGACCTACCTGCGTCCTGCCCAGACCCCGGACCAGGAACTGGGAGGTACAGGGGCCCTGGGGCCTGCACCCACCCGGAGCACATGCCCCCACACCCTCTCACACACGCCGGGCCTCCCTGCCTCCCACCACCTGCCTCCCCTCCCACTCCAGGTTTCTACAAGCATCCTGCCTAAGCCCCCAAGGGGAAGGAAATCCTGGAGGGCAACTGCCTCCCTCCTGCATCCTTGACCTCAACTCATTCATTCAGCTAAATACCCCTACTGTGTATCAGGCATTGTGCTGCACTCTAGGAAAACATTTTAAACAAACATATGAATAAGTACAGACTATAAGCAGCGCTCTCAAGGAGATAAGAACTGTTTTGGTAGAGAATAAGGCATTCTGGCGTATAAGAAATCTGGGAAGACCTTACAGATAAGGTAACATGTGAGCAGAGACCTAGGGTGAAAAGAGGGCATCTGTGTAGGTAACTGGGGGAACTGCATTCCAGGCAGAGGGAACAGCACATACAAACGCCCCAGGCTAGGCAGGGGGAGCAGGCATGTGCGCTGTGTTCTGAGAACATCAGGAAGTGGCTGGAGTCAAGTAAGTCAGGTGGCTGTTAGCAGCAGATGCGTCAGAGAGATGGGGTGGGAAGGCTGACCGCCTTGGCCCTTGTAAGCCGTTGCTCTGCGGCAGCCTGTGCAAACCCACCCCCAAAGGCTGAGGGAGCCAAGAGGCTGAAGAAATTAGCTGACAAATCCAGTTACTCAGAAGGAAACATTTAACAGGGACTTATGAACAGAAGTGGTATCTCTGGTGGCCGGGAGATGGTGGATCCCTGCACCTGCCCTCCAGAAAGTTTTCTTTATGTAGTGAGCTTCTAGGGTAAAACATACAGCTGGTCACACCCTCAGACTTTCATGCCAAGACTTGTGACCACTGGAGGTCAGATAGGCATCTTTATGAGTCCCTGTGCTGCGGGTATTGTTTACAGATCTTGCTGCAAACACCTTGGCATGTGGAGTCAGACAGGTCACATCGCGGCGGCAAGTCACCATCACCGTTGCTGTGCAACAGGCTGTTTTCCTGCGGCTGCGGTAAAGACTTTGGCTTTGCGCTGTGATGGGAAGCCAGAGGGGTGGCGTGACCTGGAATTATGTTTTAACCAGGATCACTTTAGCTCCTGTGTGGAGAATAGATGCTGAGGAGCAAAGGTGGAAGCAATGAGACTAGTTAACAGGCATGACTGCCTTCCCCCTAATTCCTAACTAGCCTTCCACCCTCCTCTGCCTCAGAAGCTCCAGCCCCGAGCCAGGCCCCACGGTCTCCTGCCCGGGGAGTGTAATAGCTTCCACCTGGCCTCCCAGCCTCCGGTCTGGCCCCTTAATCCTTTCTCCACATGACAGCGAAGGGAGGTTTTTAAAATGCAATTCTGTGTCGCTCCTGTCTATTAACCTCCCATCGCTTCTCACTGCCTTAGGACAAAGTCTAAATTCCAAATCCTGGCTCACAAGGCCCCAGGAGGAGCAGCCCCAGCTGACCTCTGCTGACGGCCCTGCCCGGGCTCTCCTGAGACTCCTGCAGGCTTCCTTGACCCTCCCAGGAGGCTGAGAAAAAACAACTGGGTGCTACCTTCTGGGTCTCTGAGTGACAAGCTTTGTTACCCTACCCTCCTCCCTGAGAACAAAGGAACGGCTGCTCCAGGCCAGTGCTCCCTTCTTGGCCAAGGACCCAGGCCCTCGAGGGGGTGCAGTAGCCTGGCCTGGGTGCCAGGCTGTGAGCGCTGAGCTGGGTGGGGTGGGGTGGGGGCGGGTTGTGACCTGCACCGTGATGCCCAGGAGCCCGGGCTATGGCCCAGAGAGTCCCTCTGCCCCACCTGGGGAGCACTGAGGAGCACCTGGCCTCCCCCTCCTTCTCTGGGTCCTCCTCTCCAGTTATGTGCACTCCAGTGCTGTCCCCGACAACTCGCTCTTACCCAGGGTGACAGCTGCTTGTCCTCGAACCCCAGGTCAGCCCCTGACTTACTCTTCTCAATCCTGGGTAGCTTCCTGGTTTATCATTTTTCCCCACGGTCGTCTGTGTTTCTAACTATTCCCTCAGTACCTCTGAATGCACGTGGGACCTCTGAAAGGGCCTCTCTAATAGCAAGCAGTGTCCTGTGCCCTCCCCACACGTGGGAAACTCTGTTCGGGTCCCCACGGAAACCCAACCTCAGCTTTGCTAGTGTCTGACGTGGACCCATTTGTGGCTGCAAGGCAGAGACTAGCAATCCCCGGAGAGGCTGCCAGAGGTCACTGGTCCCAGCAGGGTCTGGGGTCGGCCTCAGAAACCCATCTCAGAAACCCCCCTCACCAGCCCTTGCGTGGGTCTGGCTCCCCTATGAGCCACGCTCAGAGGCTGACCCCCCACACACACATGTGCCAGCTTCTTCACTGACAATGGCCGCGCAGGGGACACTCAGCTGCTCTCCGGAGCATGTTTTCATGGGAAGCCGGAGCAGCCACAGACTTGGAGGATGGGAGGGGAGTTGGATAATAACCACACTAGGAGCTAAACGTGTCCAGGCCTTCGTCTCCAAGCCCTTAGTGAGCTGATACTATTCTTTAATCCTCATATCTACCGGAAGAAAAGTAGTTATCACCCCCATTTCACAGATGAGCTCACACGCTCCTCAGCCGATCCCAAGGGCAGGGGCACGTACCCTGTTTCCCCGGACAGCCTTGCTGGCCCTGCCACCGCTCCGGTGACTCTGACCAGGCCGCTCCTGAGGGTGCTGACTGCTGGCTCGTCTCTGCTTGGCAAGGCGCCCAGAGTGGCCCAGAGTGCAGGCTCAGACCTGCCGACGTCTCACACAGCTGGGCCCCCCACCCTCCACGGGACGCAGCATAGTGGGAGCTGGGCTGAGCCACGGTGACCCACGAAGCTTTGGGTCTCAGTGTGGACAGGGCTGGTGCTCACAGCACCTGATCCCCAACTCCGGCACGGATGACCCACCCCCATTCTGTGCCTCTCACTGCTTCTGGGGTCATGATCCTGGCTAAATGGGCCACCCCCCACTCACCCCACTGCCTCCTCAGTGGTTCCTGGAACTGCTGGGAGCAGCCTGGAGCAGCCCCTCCGCTCCCCAGGGCTCTCCCTGATTGCGGAACTGCCTCATCGTCCCCGAGGGGAAAACTCTTACTTCTGGTCCTGGTCCTCCTGCAGGTGCCAAACCTCGCTGAGGCCTCAGCCTTCCCAAGCCTCTGGCCTGGTCCCTCCACTCCCCACGCTCGTTCCCAAGAGCTGCGCTCTCACCTCAGCCCCACCAGACCTGGTCTGGGAGGACAGCGAGCAGGGCCACCCTGGCCCAGCCGAGGGTGCCTCCTCCCCCATGGGCTCGATCCTCAGCAGACTGTCCTGTTAGGGCTGCACTCTAAGTCTGTTTCCCGGCACCTGCAGCCGTCTCCGCAGCAGATTTCGGCGTCTCCCTGCCGGGTGTCTGTGAGCCTGCTTGCAACCGGGAGCCCTGCCTGGCTCTGCTCCTGGGAACCCCATCCGTGCCAAGGGCCTCAGGAACTCTGCAGCTAAGACCGCTCCCAAATATGTGTCTCCAGCCCAGACCTAAATGCTCCCTAATTCTAAACCTTAGACAGACATTTCTGAGATCCAGTGCCCCAATTTCGCACAGCTGTAAACAGCCTGATGCCACACTCTTCTTCTTTCTCTCTCTCTCTCTTTTGGCTTGTATATCTTAATTTAGTTATTTTGAAACAACATGATTTAGTACCAAATGTTCAGCAAGCACCTATTTTAATTGTTAAACTGTGAAATCAGCATTATTGGTATCTGAGCAGCTACACAAAACGTCAATTCTTCTTTTGACAAAAGATAGCAGGAATCCCAAAGAACGAGGGAGAGACTACTAATCAAAGGTCCTGCTCACTAACTTAGCACCATGATTCCACTCTTGGAGTCTCCCCAGCCGCTGGAAGGAGGGCATGGAAAGAGGCAAGGATGCCAGAGATGTAAGGCTGGTTCTTCACTTGTAGCCCCGTTTTTGCTGGAAGGCAACACAGGGTCTAGCAAAGAAAATCGCTGGGGCTGGAGAGGAAAACAAAAGTTTTTGGTTCAGATGGCAAAGGAGGCCTCGAGGGCAGAAGCATCGGCGCACCCAGAAGGCAGTGCTGGAGTCGCTCTCATGAACTAGGGAGTTTGTCCTTAGCGCTCATGTCCTTTTTAATTTCTTTAAGCCTTTTAGCCAGGTTTGGTATGTCGTAGTTCTGAGTCAGATGCATTCTGACCACTCTGCCCAAAGTTAATCCCAGCGGGAACTGGAGCATGATGTCGGCAGGGAGGGCAGACAGGCGTCTACGGTCTGAGCCTCTGTCTGCACTTAGTTGGCCTCCCCTCTTCCCTGTCCCTCGCTAACTGTCCCTTCGGATCTGTTCCCAGATAAATCACATACACAGACCCTTGACTCAGGCCCTGTCTTCAGGAGGGACCCCAGGCTAACAGCGCTGCTCTCAGGAGTGGCCCTAGAAAGCAGACCTGCAAGGAAGGGCTCTCGCCCGGACCAGTCACCTTTCAAACAGACGGTGGCTGAGAATGAGATCAGGTGGAAGGCCAAGCATCGGTTGGTTTCAGTGATTTTTCCACCAGGGGCAATCTCTCCCCCAGCAGATGTTTAGCATTATCTGGAGGTATTTTTTATTATCACAGCTAGGGGAGTGTGCTCCTGGAGTCTGGTGGGCAGAGGCCAGAGATGCTGCTAAACATACGAAAATGCACAGGATGGTCTTCCACAGCAAATAAGTTCTTGCCCAAAATTGTAACAGTGGCAAGGATGAGAAAGCTTCATTGTGGTTTTTAGAAGATATGAGAACAATGGTGATTATAAGAATTGTAAAATTGACTGGCTTTTGTTAACTGCTTAGAAGCCCCAAACGAAGAAAATGACAGGCTCAAGCCAGCCAACTGCTAAATCAAGGCCCACTGTGATACCCAGGAGGCCTCACGGCAGCTTGAAAGAGACCCTTATTTCCTGCGGCCACAAGGCAGAGCGTGCTGGAAATCAAGCCCAGCGTTTAATTGTAAGGGTAGGAGAGCCGCAAAAAAGGCCATATGCACAGCCTTCATGGGTTTCCTATGACAAAGTCATGGCCCTGATGGGAAACGTGTGGAACCCTGGAACACAGAATGGGAACATTTCGGTAGATTATTGTGAAGATTCCGAATTCATGGACTCCCCTAAACCTTCAAGGCTAGCACAAGCAGCTATGTTCCCCTTGCTGTAGGAGAAGAGACTCTCCTTTCTTGGAATCCGGCCAAGACTCCACCAAGGCAAGTAGCCCCTAAGACGATGCTTACTCTCCTAAAGATCCTCCCCCACCCCACCTCATTGCCTCCAGACTAGGGTTAGGTGTCAGCACGGCCGAAGTGGGGAAATACAGTACCTGATTTGCAAGGAAACAGCATGCGCATTGGAAAATTACAGGACCTATATCTTGGCAGGAACAGGGGTAACATGTATGAGTGTTTATTAATCTGGAAACACTCTCATTACTCAGGGATTAACATCCACACAAGGAAACATAAAACCATCATCTTTGAAACCTGACACACAATTATAGCCTTCAGGAATGAGCTAAAGATGCCAGAACTTCCTTGGCAGGGTACTGAAGGAGTCAAAAGCCTCAGGAGGATGAGAGTGTTAGAGCGTAGTTATCACGCAAGACTGGAGAACCTGCCTCCAGATCGTCTTGCCAAGGAAAGTCCAAGGATGCTCTCTTCACTAAGGCAACACGAGATGCGAGGGCGAGGAGTCCCTCATGTCGGTGGGGACGGTAGGATTCTGGGATCGCAGCGGCTGGACGGTGACACTTAATCAACAGAGGCACAGTGGATGTCATTAGCACAAAACCAGAGTGGCAACCAGCGTGCTTGGACCCACAGGGTCTATCTGTGGCGGAGGCTAATAGACCACGGTGGTCCCCCTAAATCGGCAGGTGACCAGGTGATACTTGACTGTAACGATGGCAAAAGCAGCACCCCCCAAATCAAGAGCTAATAAGCAGAAGGCAGATGACAGCTGCCACCAGGGAAAATAGTATTTCTTCATAAATTTCCCAGATCTAGGCCAGTTCTCAAGCTCAGAGCCTATGATTTAACGGAAGGCCAAGTCTCTTTATGGCAGAATCTTCCAGTGCTGCCCTAAGTACACATGAGAATTATTTCCCCAATCTTTCCCCGTAAGGAATCTTTGGTCTTTTGCCAGAGTAGGTCTGGCAGGGAGGAAGGAAAGGAACCAGACCTTCCAGGGCTGTTGGGTACTGAGGATGAGCTGGCATCAGTGCTGGGGAATGGAAACACTACCACGGTTCCCCAGTTAAGCTGGGGCTCGTGAAAGCCCGATGACAAATGGGATTCTCCTGCAAGCAGATCCGATGAGTCTGAAGACGGCTCGCTCTACTGTCTCCCTGGTCCCTGAGTAGATAACTGAGACATGACGGTCTTAGCAGCTGGCAGGACCCTGACATTTTACTCCTTGTCCTATTAAGAGCCACTATGGTTGGAAGTGCTAAATGGAAGCCCCTGACGCTTACCCCACCTTTCTGAATAATTCATTAAGTCAGAAGTAAAACCACACCCTGGGTAGAAATGCAGAGATTAGTGCCAACGTTGAAGATTTTCTTCTCAATATCCTTCCGTAAGGAGGATCAAAAGCTGTTTGCTTTCACGTGGGAATAAAAGCAGTACATATTCAGTCTCTTGCCCTGCATTATGTTAATTTTCCTTCTCTCTGTTACAACAAAGTACTTAGTGACTTTTGTTGTCTCAGTATTCCACAGGACATCATGGTGGTCCACTGTATTGGTGACATCGCTAACTTCGCCTAGTGAGCAGGAAGAAGCAACCACTCTAGATGTCCTGGCGAGACACACGCAAGCCAGAGGGCGGGAGAGAAAAAATGTGAAGATTCGTGGCCTTCCATATAGCTCAAGTTTTTCTTACCATTTTGTTCTAGAATAAGTTAAATGGATATAAAAGTAGACGAACTAGTAAAATGAACCCCTAGAACCATGATCACGGCCAACCTTATTTCATCTATATCCTCACTCACTTCTTCCATCCCATATTATTCTGAAACAAACTGGTGAAGTTATCAGGGGTCCAGTAGTCTGGAGCATACCAGGTAATCCCTGCAAATTAAAGGCGACCGTTGTGTCCTGTACCCTGCAGCACTAAGACGTGGTGTTTGGTGGATTGCTACTCTGACTCATCTATCAGGTGCCTTGGAAGGCTCCCAGTTTCAAGTGAAGCCCAGAGCAAGAGAGAGCTCTACACCTGCGGTCCCCAATCCCCGGGCTCTGGACAAGTGCTGGTCTGTGGCCTGTTAGGAACGGGGCTGCACAGCGGGAGGTGAGTGGTGGGCAAGCCAGTGAAGCTTCATCTGTACCCACAGCTGCTCCCCATCGCTCTCATCAACACCTGAGCTCTGCCCCCTGATCAGTGGAAGCATTCGATTCTCACAGGAGCTCGAACCCTACCGCGAACTATGCATGTGAGGGATCTAGGCTGCGTGCTCCTTATGAGAATCCAATGCCTGATGATCAGAGGTGGAGCTGAGGCAGTGATGCTAGCGCTGGGGAGTGGCTGCAAATACAGATTATCATTAGCAGAGAGGTTTGACTGCACAGAGACCATAATAAATCAATTGCTTGCAGACTCACATCAAAACGCTATCAGTGAGTGTCAAGTGACAATTATGCTATATCTGGTGGCAGGTTTTATGGTGTCAAGTGGGCATCTTACTTCAATTGTGCAGCTGTGTCTGGTGGCAGCTTTAAGTCAGAAGCCAACACTTATTTTAGTCCGCACGTGACCCACCCATTATTTTATTTACCACCTCCGTCTGCGCCTCTTTCCTGCACTGTGTACTTGTCTCAGTCACAGTTTGGGTGAGCCCGCAAGGTAACCCCAGCAAAAATGAATAAAAAAACAAACTTCTACGCACAGTGTCATCATAGTGAAACGCTGACTACCTGAAAAATGTCACCTGAACTAAACAACGTTTTGCAGGACATGATCAAAATTACCAACGACATTAAAGTACTTGCCCTTAACTCACATCTGTTTTTGCAGCTCTGTGAGGAGATGGACACAGAGCACACACGTCTTCTCTTGTACACAGAAGTGAGATGGCTTTCTAAAGGTAGATCACTGGCCCGTTTTTGCATTATTAGAGCCGCTCCAGATAGTTCGTTTAGAAAACCAGTCACCGTGAGCAGCACACGTCAGTGACACCGAATAGGTTGCAAATTTGCTCACTTGCGTGACATACTTAACCTGCTCAACAAACTCAAACTGTCACTTCAGGGGAGAATGACAGCTGTGTTCAAATCAGCAGATAAAATCTGGAATTATGGGAGCAACGAGTGAACACTGGGATTCTTGACATGTTTCAAACATTAACAGAGATTTTGAAAGCGACTGGGCCAGGGCCTTCTCTCTCCCAGCTGGTGCATGACCACCTATCTCAGCTTTCAAAAGACTTTGAGCATTACCTCCCAGCCACACAAGACCCCCAAGCTGGGAAGGATGGATCCGAGACCCATCTGTGGATAAGCCAGGTGCACTGACTTTGTGCTAGAATAGGATCCACTGTGGCCTTAAAAGTACGTTTGAGACAACTTTGAATCTCCATACGTTCTGGATTAAAGTCAAGGCGGAATATCCTGAGATTGCCACAAAAGCACGGAAAAGCCTGCTTCCATTTCCAACACCCTGTCTTCGTGGGGCAGGGTTTTCTGCAGTGCCAGCAACCAAAACGGGATTACGGAGTAGGCTGGACATAAGCAACACACTTCGGGTGTCACTGTCCCCATCAACCCCAGATGGGACCGTCTAGTCGCAGGAAAACAAGCTCAGGGTTCCCACAGATTCTGCATTATGGTGAGTTATAGAATTATTTCGTTATATATTACAATGTAGTAATAATAAAGTAGAAATAAAATGCACAATAAATGCAATGCTCTTGAATCATCCCAAAACCATCATCATCTACCCTCCCACCCCCCAGTCTGTGGAAAAATTGTCTTCCCTGAAACTGGTCCCTGGTGCCAAAATGATTGGGGACGGCTGCTCTACAGTGCGTCCAGCTATGGTACAAGCTTCCTTACTGTTTGGTCCATAAAATCCAGCAGGTTCATGGTGTCAGAGTGTTCATAAGGCTGCTGGGTAGAGTCACTGAGAAGCCCTAAAAAAGAGTTTGAATGCGGATCTCTACGGTTCCGGAGCAAGGACATGCCTCTACCGCAGAGAGTTACTTGACTTTTCAAAGGCAGCTATGTGACCCCATAAAAACCAAGAGCCTGGCAACGGGATATTAAGGGTCTGTGCAACCAGAGATGCCTGGTGCGCGCTGAGTGTGGTCAGATCCTACCAAGTCACATGAGTAGGCAGGCTCACCAGCCATCCATCCCATAATACTATAGAAATGGCAGATTCGGGATCAGAACTGAGCAGGTCAACAGGGTTCCTGTGAGCCAGTAACAGGTGACTCAAACTCCTACGACACCCTCCTCAGCTGTACCAGCCCTTTTCCTTTAGCTCACACCTACTGTGGGGTAGCTCTCTGTAACCAACTGACGGAGGGAAAAAACACTCACCCCGCCTCACAGACAGGTTAGCTTTACATGTTGATAGCAGTCAAAAAACTGGATTGTCGCATAACATAGCTCCATTTAGGGGGCGAAGGAAAATCCTCCCAACAGGCTAAGCGTGAAGCAGCACACTTGCTCGTTCGTTTTGCATGGAGGGTGAAATGGTTCTAGGTATGGATTTACGTGCGCCGGTGAGCAATGGCAAATAGTTCAGCTGAGCGTGTCTGCTCGGCTCTCACTGACGTGCAGCCTGGAGGTGAGGGAGTTAACCAAAGGAGACAGAGCCGGGAAGCAAATACCTCCTCGTTACCCAGGGCTCTTTAGAAGGCCCAAGTGGGATCGGACCCCAGTAACCCAGAGCATAAGGACTGAGACCAGCCTGAGGCGTGTGGAAAGACTGAAGCATTTGCCTCTGGTACAAAATTGAATGGAGCACTAAAAAATTCGGTAATCCAGATAAATGATATTTTAATGTAACATTTCTTAAAATAAAAATTAATGTGAAAATCCACAATGAAGACAATATGAAACTTTTAAATAAACACAGGATCCGAATTGCTATTTTTCCCTTTATCCTCAGGTTCCAACCGAGCTCTGCGTAGCACTGTGAATGACCCTGGTCACTGCCAGGGCCCGGCTCAACGTCAGTCCTACGTGTGGCTTCACCTCCTTCCCTGTCCACTCTCCTCCCAGGTCCCTCTCCACGGTGTGCTGGGATCACTGCTCAAGACCAGCTGCTTTCCCTAAGTTCCTGCCTCAGGCTTTGCTTTGTTATCTGGGGTGAAGCCCAAGCTACGCGAGATAATGACCACAATGTGTCACTCCAAGGAGGACACTCCTGAAAGTGAAGGGAGGCTCTGTGAACAATGTCACTGGAGTAACAGGCTCCAGTCGGAGCTTTCCTGGCACATCAGGACATGTGTCTTATTACAGGTGGGGAAACTGAGGTTCCAAGGGGGCGGGAAGCCAGCCTAAGAGGAGGGGTCAGACTGGAAGCTACAGAAAAAGAGGAAGAAACGTCCCTTGGCCTCTCAATCCGGGTCTAGAGAAGCAAACACACTCCGGCGAAATCTCCAGAGCGGTGGGCTCTTCGCCTGTCAATTGCATCTGCTCAGGACCCGGGACTCAGGCTCCGGCCCCAGCCGGCACCACCGCGGCAGCTGGGCGCTGAGGGACAGACAGCGGGTGGCAGTGGGGGAGGCGTGTTCCCGCAGATCTGAGCGTGTTCTCCTTCCCCTCCCTCCTCTCCCCCTCCCTCCCCTCCTGCACCAGGCAAGCTCAGGGTTGACGTCTTTTTTGGAGGACCCAGGGGGACCTCAGGACGTCCCGGGACAGCCGGCAGCCCCTGCCCCTCCCCTCGCTCTGGGCCTGTCCCTGACGCGCTGTGACCTTGCTTGTCCCCTCCAGGCCCTGGCCTGTCTCCCCGGTTCATCGGGAGGCTCCTGGCTGTCCGGAGGCCGCCTCCCGCGGCGCCGCCCTGCCGCCCTGCGCGCCCCTGTCGCCCTGTCACCCTGCCGCCCGCAGGGCTTTCCCGGAACCGACTGCACAGACTCGCGCGTCCGCGTCCCGCGTGTGGCCGCCTGACCCAGACTCCGGATCGGAAGGGACCGCGGAGGGAGCCTGTCCCCGGCCAGGGCTGGGGCGACCTTCGGCAGACCTCGCTCTCCGGCCGCGGCCGCCCCCTTCTCCCGGCCTCCCCGGCGGGCCAGGGGCTGGGCGCACGGGGCGCGGCGCACGAGGAGGGGCCGGGAGAGCCCCGCCCGGGCCTGGATGGGGGTGTGGCCCCGAGCGCCCGGGCACGTTCCAGCCCCGCAGCGCGTCTCCCGGGAACGGCTCCGGCAGCGCGCCCCAGCCCAGCAGCCCGTCTGGCCCCTGACGTCCTGACGCCCTCGGGGGACGCCCCGACCCCGCTCCGATCACCCAGCTGCTCGCCGCAGAGGGCGGCATGCGGGACTACGACGAGGTGACCGCCTTCCTGGGCGAGTGGGGACCCTTCCAGCGCCTCATCTTCTTCCTGCTCAGCGCCAGCATCATCCCCAACGGCTTCAATGGCATGTCGGTCGTCTTCCTGGCGGGGATCCCCGAGCACCGCTGCCGGGTGCCGGACGCCGCGAACCTGAGCGGCGCGTGGCGCAACCACAGCGTCCCGCTGCGGCTGCAGGACGGCCGCCAGGTGCCGCACAGCTGCCGCCGCTACCGGCTGGCCGCCATCGCCAACTT
>CAUYSK010038752.1:0-41286 GCA_963575035.1 Avahi laniger
TAGTCCCAGCTACTCGGGAGGCTGAGGCAGGAGGATCGCTTGAGCCCAGGAGTTTGAGGTTGCTGTGAGCTAGGATGACGCCACGGCACTCTAGCCCGGGCAACACAGTGAGACTCTGTCTCAAAAAAAAAAAAAAAAAAAATCTTCTGTTACTCCACTTAACATGTTCAATCTTTCCTCTAGTGTTTCTTTTTTTAAACAAATGGAGTATAGTTATAATAATTTTTTAAATATTCTAATTCTAACATCTCTGTCAGTTCTGGGTTGGTTTTTTCCTTCTGAAGGGTTGCAATGTCTTGCTTCTTTGCATGCCTGATAATTTCTGATCGAATGCCAGACATTGTGAATTTTGCCTTATTGGGTGCTGCATTTTTTTTATTTGTATTTCTATTTAAAAAATGTGATCTTTATTCTGGGACACAACTAAATCACTTGGGAACAGTTTGATCTGTTCAAATCTCACTTTACAGATCTGTTAGGAAGGAACAGAGCAGCATTTAATACAGGGATAATTATTCCCACTACTGAGGCGAGACCCTTTTGAGTACTCTCCTCAGTGCCCCATGAATTATGAGGTTTTCTTCAGTCTAGTGGGTGGGAATAGGCACTGTTCTATACTCTGTGTGAGGGTCAAGTACTGTTCCCTCTAATGCTTTTAGGTGGTTCTTCTCATTTTGGGTAATTTTCTCACATGCACATATTCTCATGGGACTTAGGGAATCTTCAAAAGCCCTAAAATTACACACAGAAGGACCCCTGAATATGCACTTGTCATCTGGGGGCTCCATCCTATTTCTATGGTTGTTCCATACTGCAAACATCATAGCAGTGAAGACCAAGAGTGCACCCTCCAATATAATACCTATTTTGAATTTTAAAATCAAATCCAATTACAATGACATGAACTGGGGCCGCCGTAGACTTGCCAGGGGTAATCCCTGATCATCAAGTTCAGTCTTACATTTCTTCCTTATTATTCTACTAATACCATTATCAAGCATAACAGAAAATCATTTATGAAAATGAGGAACCCGTGTGGGGTAACAAAGATGCGGGTCTTGTTAATCAGAAACAGTACTGATCTCCCGAGACAACAGGAGAGAAGCGATTAACCCCACCACCAATTCCCCAAGCTGAAATTCTTTCTAAACTGTATCCCAAATAAAATTATATCATCTTCTTCATTTACTGAACTTAATACTCTTAATGTGCTGTGTCAGTATCGACGACATTTAGTTCTATTTAATATTCTCGTGTATATGGTGCATCGATGCATCGCTCTGCTAAACGGTACTAACTTCCGTCAGATTCCTTAAGGAGTCAGGGAGCAAAGAGCAAGGTAAGAGCAACCATCAGTGAAAGGACTTTTTGACATTCAAAGCTGCTTCTCTCCCCCTTCCTCTGCCTCTCTCTGTCTTCTCCTCTACTGTCTCCGCTCTTCTTCTTTCCAACGCCCTGAACTCTCCTGGCTTCTCCCACCTCCTCGGCGGGTTAAAGTCAAAAAGACTGGGGCTGAAATCCTGACCCAGCCACCTTCTTGTTGGGTGACCTTGGTTAGGGTGATTTCTCAACCTTCGGAACCTCAGTTTCTTCACGTATCAAAGGAGGGATAATACTATTTATCAAAGAGTGTGGTCATGAGGGTCAAATGAGATAATATGCATCGAACACCTGGCACGTAATATGTGCTTAGGAATTGAAGATAAACACGTGTTTAGCACCTGTTCCATGTGGGCCTGTGCTACGTGCCGGAGACACAGAAAGAAAGGAGTTCAATAAGGGGTAGAGATGAACAAATAAATTACATTGAAGAGGGGTAAAAGATATTACGGAAGCCAGAATAAAGTTATCCAAAGACAGGGCTGCCTCTGTGCCAGCAAATTCTCCAACACTACCGGGGAATAAGCAGAGAACCTCGGCACCATTTTGTTGGGATGAGAATACATTGATGTTTTTTGCCTGATATCTGGGGATCAGGGTCGGGTGGGAAGGATACCTCTGAGCTTCAGGCAGAGTTGAGTCCACTCCCAGCTGGTAAGGGTGGCAGTGCTTGTGACTAAGCCTGGCCAATGGGAACATCACCTCCCAAGATCAGAGGCACTTGATAAGAGTCTGGGGCTGCTGCCTCTTTATAAAACTGAGAATGAGGCACCCTGGAGGGAGTAGAGCTGAGGAATATTCAGAAATCCACCTTTGATAACATGGTTGGAACTGCTGGGTCCAGCCATACCTGAAGCCAAACTCTCCTTGCACTTTGACATGAACTGAGCCAATAAAATCCTCTTTTATTTTTCATGTGATCAACTTGGGTGATTTTTTTTCTTTTTCCTTTTGGCCAAAGAGTCCTATAACTGATGCAACAAAAATGCTGAGATGCCCAGGAAATGTTTGGTGAGGAGGAGGACAAGGGAGGAGCTAGATGACCTCCAAGGGCCCTTCCGGTGAGACAGGCTCTGACTTGAGCATTGAAGGAGCTGAATTGGTGGTTGTTTGGGGGACAGCAGAACAGAGCAGTCGACGCAGCACCCCAGCATTCCTCCGACTCTGGTTTCCATTCTGGGAGCACTTCCTGGTACGTTTAAATGTGCCTCTGTGTGTAAGTGCCTTCGGGGGTTTCAAAATAGCCTGACATATAAACAGACTGGAAACCGCCTCCCTCTCTCCCCAGCCGCTTTCCTCTCCCCCAGGGTGGGGTGGGGACGGGGTGCTGGTGTCGCACAACCTGTGTTTGGAGGATTTAGAGAACATTTCAGATTCAGTCTCCCTCTTTCTGAGTTTGGCAAGCCCACCTCCCTGGGGCGCTGCTCCCCCTGAGTGCCAGACCCAGGAGCGTGGGCAGGAAAAAGCAGTCTGCTGTGATCCAGCGTCAGGTCCTTCGGGTTCTAGGACCCGGCTCTTGCCAGCCTGGGGCTCCCAGGAGAAGGGGCCCCACAGGGGAGCAAAGAGTCACCCGGAGAAGGCGCAGCACCTGTCACTTCCCTGCCGATGGAGCGGACCCCTTCACAATGTGATACGATGCCACAGCATGCACTGAGCAACCACCCGCGTGCCAAGCCCTGCGAGCTAGCCAGTGAGGACAGAGCAGGGTGTAGAAAATGCTTTAATCCGCAATTCAGGAGCGTGAGCTTGCTGTGAACCTGGGGTAGCTGGTTTCCAAAGATGGCTCCCAACACCCCTCCCAGAATTCGCACCTGGTGCGGCCTTTGCCCCTCGGCAGATCGGCCTGGCTCTGTGGCTCACTCTGACCATCAGAACACGGCGGAGGGGATGCTGGGTGGTTCCCGGGACTAGGTCACGAGTAGCCCTGCAGTCTCCACCTGTCTTTCTCAGAACACTTGCCTGGGTGCTCCTTCCAGGGACCCAGCCGCCACGCTGCGAGGGGCCCAAGCCACGGGTTTGTGTTTCCCCCGCCCAAGTTCCCTCGTGAAGTGCTGACCCCCAGTACCTCAGAGTGTCCTCACCTGGAAGGAGGGTTGTTGCGGATGTGATTAGTTACGATGAGCTTGGGCTGGAGCAGGGTGGGCCCCCAATGCAGTGTGACCGCTGTCCTTGTAAAGAGGGGAAAGTTAGACACAGAGGCCATGACACAGGGAGAACGTCATGTGAAAACAAAGGTAGGGATCTGGGTGACGCTTCTACAGACCAAGGGACACCAGAGGTTGCCAGCAAGCCACCAGAAACCAGGAGAGAGGCCTGGAACAGCTTCTCCCTCCCAGCCCTCAGAAGGAACCGGCCCTGCTGACACCTTGATCTTGGGCTTCCAGCCTCCAGAACTCCGAGACAAGATGTGTTGGGTGATGAACAAACATCTCCTCCTCCAATTTCAGAGATTCCAGAGATCTGGGTACCAGCGCAAAATGATTTGAGGGGGATGCCAACCTCCCGAGAGGTTCAGACTAAGCATTCTTAGCTACTGCTCGGGAAAAAGCAAACACACGCTGCATCCGGTGATGCCGGTTACTCTTGTGCAAGGATTAGGGACACAGGGCCATAGGGGGCTACGCACTCCTCGCGTGAGACCGGACTGCGCAGGCCTGGAGAGGGAAATTCAGTGCTTGCTCAATGCACTGGGGGATCCTGGGTTGGATCCTGGAACAGCCGAAGGGCTTCAGTGGAAAAACCGGTGACACTGGAATCATCTGTAGCTTAGTTAAGTCACGTGACAATGGTGATGTCTCAGTTTTGAGAAATGTGCCGTGGTAACGGCAGATGGTCACATCGGGAGAAATGGGTGAAAAGCACACAGAGCTCTCTACACTAGCTTCACGATTTTCCTGGAAGTCTAAATGTTTTTCAAGATAAAACATTTATTAAACAAAAAGTGTCAGCGCTTGCAGTGGTGAAATGTGTTTGTCTTAGATAGGTCAGAGGGGAGCTGGCCACATCCTCTGCTGATGAGGAGTCACACAAAAATCAACAGCCTTTTGCCCTCCCAAGTGACGAGTGGGGTAATAGCTGTTGTTCGCACATCGTGTCAAAAACCGAATGACATAAAACACATCAGGGGTTTAGCATAGAGCAGGGAACACGGCGCGTGCTCAGTCATCGGTAGCTGTTGCTGTCGTTTCGAAGGCACTGTGTTGCTGCGTAACAATATTACCACACGCTCAGTGCTCTTAAAACACATTTATGATCTCACGGGTTCTGTGGGTCAGGAGTCTGGGCACAGCTTACCTGGGTCCTCCGCGAGGCTGCAATCCAGGTGCAGCCAGGGCTGAGGTCTCATCTGAAGGATTAACTGGGGAAGGATCCAATTCCAGGCTTACGTGGTTGCTGACAGAGCTGAGCCGCCTTTACAGTGCAACACTTCTGACACCAAATGTGTGGGACTTTCCACACCAATAACTCATTCTCTAGTTCCCTGGACACCAACTGGGTTTCCAACGATGCAATGCAATCCTGACACTAACTACTGGGAGTTAGCGTCAGACCCCCCAGGTGAAGGGACTAGTCCCACAAGACTGTTTGCACTTCAGACCCCGGTCACAAGTTGGGGGCCTCCGGTACGTCTGACTAACTGGCTATAAATCAGGAGCTCCTTTGACCACCTCGTCGGGCTCCATAATTTTCTAGAATGACCCACAGAACTCAGGAAGGCACTTTACTTACTGGTTTATTATAAGGGGTACAACTCAGGAACAACCAAACAGAAGAGACGCATGTGTAGGGCAGGGAATGGGGGAAGGGTGCAGAGCTTCCACGCCCCCTCGGGGCACCACCTGGCAGCACCTCCGTGTGTCCAACAACCCAGGTCTCCACACCCCACTGTTTAGGGTTTTTAGGGAGGTTCCATTAGGTATGCATAATTGATCACATCATTGACCATTGGTAATCAACTCGATCTCAGCCCTTCTCCCTGCCCCAGCGGTCTGGGGCGTGGGACTGAACGCCCTAACCTTCTCATCTCGCCTCGGTCTTTCTGGCTACCAGCTCCCACCCTGACACTGCCAAGGGGCCCCAGCCACCTGTCATCTCATTAGGGTACACAAAGACATTCGCTCCAGAAACTCCAAGGGTCTTAAAAGCTCTTACGTCAGGAACCAGGGAGTAAGACCAAATATCATAACAAAAAGTGCTTCCATCACCCCACCACTCAGAAATTACAAGAGTTTCAGGAGCTCCATGCCAGGAATCAGGGATGAAGACCAAATATATGCTTTGTATTATATCATAATATCACAGCAGCATTCTGTTCCTTGCAGGTTGTCTTGGTGGCTGGGGGCCAGAGACCACCCCCAGTTCCCTGCCGAATGGGCCTCTCCACAGGGCAGCTCACCAGGGGGCAGCCGGCTCCAGCAAAGCGAGCCGGGGAGGGGGCCACCGGCAAGAAGGAAGTTGCAATTTCATGTGACGTAATCCCAGAAGTGACAGCCCATCGCCTCCCACAACTCGTTGGTTATAAACAAGTCACAGGTCCTCCCACATTCAAGGGCAGGGGGTGACACGGGCGTGAGCAGGAGGTGAGAGTCACCGGGCCATCCCAGCGCCTGCCCAGCCCAGACGCGCTTCGTCAAGGCACGGCGATTGCCGACCACGGCACTACCGCAGGCTGCAGTGATGCTGGGCTGCCCAGGGACACAGACAATTGCAGCTACCGTTTACTGAGCACCTACTATGTGCCAGACACCTTCCTAAGTGCTTTAGAAGTACTTGCTTATTGACTCTTTCAACAACTGGAGAGAGGGGTTATGGATACGGACTTAGAGAGGAGGCCTGGGGAGGCTCAGGAAGTTAAGTGACGCACCCAAGGTCACGCAGCACAGTGGCGGCGGAGCTCAGCCTGCCTCACATCAAAGCCTGGCTCCGCACCCTTCCGGGGCCTTGCCTGTGTCAGCAGCTGCAACAAGACCCGAATCAATGACTGCCGAATCTGGACGTGTCTCTAAAAATAAAAATAAAGGTCAGTCCCTGTCACATGAGGAAAAGATGAAAGAATTGCATGTGTTTTATTAGAGAAGAAAAGGAAAAAGAGGTCACGGTCGCTGACTTCAGAGTAGTTGTCGCAGGGAGGAGAAGCGACAGTTTTTCTGGATGGCTGGAAGGCAGAAATGGACGGGCAGGGGCAGGCCGGGGAGCTGAGGGGGAGCCACGCGCTGAACCCCAGCCCGGGCCGGCCTCTTCCCCTTCGTGTGGAAGGGGAGACTTGAACCCGTCCTTGCAGCTGAGCAAATATTTCTACTTCCCCTTCGCGGGCTGGAGTCGGCCTCTTCTCCAGCCGGCGCGGCAGGGCTTCAGAGCTGCGGGGTGGAGGTCAGCCCGGCCACGCTGACCAGGCGGGCCCAGGTCGCAGGCACTGCTGATGTCCCTCTCTTTTCTTCTGGGCCTCGTCGCCTGGACAATTGCGGGGGGCTCCCAGGCCCCCTCCAGCCCGTTCTCTGTGCGGCAGCCACGTCGTCTTTCTCCAACTTAAAGCCCAGCAGGTCCCTCCCCTGCTCACACCCTGGTGTGGCTCCTTACTGCTCTTGGGATAATTCAACGTGGCCACCAGGCCCTGCGCACCTCCCAGGCCTTGCCTCCAGCTGCGTCCCCCCAGGTCCCCTCCCGCCTTGCAGGCCCCGGAACAATGTGCTGTTCCCAACACCCCTCGCAATTCTAGGCCTCTGCGCTCACTCTGCCTGAACTGCCCTTCCACCTGGCACACTCCTATCCATCCTTCGAGACTCGATTTAAACGCTGCCTCCTCCCCGAAGCCTTCCGTGGCTCTCTCTGATGGGTTGCTTCCCTCCACATGGCACGCAGGCCTCACAGAGGCTCACGTGCGCTGAGCACCCACTCGATGCCTCACGGGCATGAGCTCGCTAGGTCCTCCCCACCTGTATCCACTTCCTATTAGCCCCCTTTCCCAGAGGAAGAGGCAGGAACAGAGAAGTTAAGCACTTCATTCTGAGACACACAGCTAGTAAATGGCAAAGCCAGGACAGGAACCATCTCTGTCTGACCCCCGCATCAGTGTGCTTTGCTATTTATTCATTTATGTGTTTAAACAAAGTAATTCATGCAAATGGCAACAAATACAAGAGTAGCAAAGAGTAAGGAAAGAAAAGAAATGGTTTCTACCTCCCACCTCACCCCCACCCCCAGCTACATCAGCCAGGAAACGTTTTTGAAGTGTCAGAAGCACTGATGTGTGATGGTTACAGGGCGGACTCCTGCGAGTCAGACGCCCAGGGCACCCACAACTTACCAAACGTGCCAGTTAACATCTCTGTGCCTCAGTTTCCTCATCCATAAAATGGGGGTGATGATAACAGCACATACCTTGTAAGATCGTTGTAAGGATTCGGTGCATCTCTGCAGGCTTGGAACACTCGGTAGTATTCATTATTGTTATCGTCTTACTTCTCTGTCACCCCTTGCGTAATCGTATAATCGCACTCACGCTTGCTTCTTCGTGTGTCACCTTCAGGCAATATCTCTTGACGCCTCGCCTCGTGACAGGCGAGAATTTCTCTTTTCTATCCCATCTTCTCTCCCTCCCCATGACGTTTGGCAGTTGCATAGTTTTCATTCTCCCATGCGATGTCTGTGCTCTCCATTCTGTGTCACCGTCCTTGGCAGGGAGGGGTTGACACATCAGATTGTCCACCCGACTTGAGTCCTAGGACTGGGGTCCCAGGGATCTGCGTCTCTGCATCCCCAGCGCCAGGCACGGGCTGCTGCCCAAATGCGCGCACATTTCAGACGGGGGATGGGAGCCCAGCAGGGGACAAGTGCTTGGGACAGGCCTGAGACCTTCAGGCTTCTGTGGCCTCCTTCTCCAGTGTCCTAAAGTTTGAGTTATGTCAATGCAAGAGGCTCCGCCTGTGTGGACACAGGCAGGAACTGTCCTGACCCACCACCAGCACCCCCCTGGCCACAATTCCTGGCCAAAGATGGGGGAAGGGGGAGTTTTGAGGAATTCAGGACCTGGGTTGCTCTGCGCCTGCTGGGAGCCGGTGTCCAAACCTCCCTCCCCGAGACCAAACTGGGGAGGTACGTCTCCCGGAAGGGGCCTGCAGCACTGGGTCTCATGTTCTCTCCTGAGGTTTGGACAAAGGGTCCCTGCCATGCAGGGCGTGGGCAGAGCCCAGGGCCAAGGAGAACTGGGCCCCGCAGAGCCCCCAGTTGCCCAAACACCTGTGCCCTTGCCTGGGAGCTCGGCGCCAGAGCAGGGGCGGCTGCCATTGCTTCTCCACGCTGGCCACACGGCCCAGCACCCTGAACGGCCCCGGATGAGAACATCAGTGAGGAGTGACTCCTCGCACAAACCCAGAAGGGTTTTTAGAGTTGGCAAGTTATCCCACGGAGAACCGTGCTGGAGAAAGACACTAGAGCCGGGCAAGTAGAGGGGATTGTGCCCACGTGAGCACCGTGGGTGGATATTTTCAACCATTTCTCAAGCAACAAAAAGAACCCTTATTCCCCTGTGGAATATTCCATAGAAATCCAAGGCACAGAGAGGTAAGTGATTTATCCAAGGTCACACAGTTGGCGAGTGGGGATGGGATGCAAGCCCAGGCAGTGTTGTTCTAGAGCCCCTGATTCTTAAACACGGCACCAGATAAAGCCGCTCTGTTAACCACCGACAGGGGAGTGGGCAGGGAGGCGAACCCCTGAGGCACCTCTGCAGACAGCACAGCTTGAAGGGATATGGTTTGAAAACCGCTGTTGTTGGGTAATTTTATGGCATCTCAAAGCCACAAAAGTTGTCATCCCTGGTTCATCTCAGACAAATCCTGTAACTCGGTTGGTCCTACCAACCAGAGCTCAGGCGTCAGGATAACTATGGGTACCCAGAGGCAGGGCAGTGCCAGGGGAAGAGCCCGGGCTCGGGAGACAGACAAGCGTGAGGTCCAAGCCCACCACTGCCTGGGACCGCCAGGGCTCCCTGGGCGCCAGCAGCCCAGTCAGCTCTGGCTGACACAGCAGAGCGGAAGGCACTGGACAGGGGACAGGGGCTCTCTGAGCAAGCAGGAGGCTGGGGCAGTGAGCTCAGGGGAGGCAGGTCCCAGCAAAGCTCCAGAGGGCTTGGCATGAGGGGGGCAGGAGCTGCCTGTTGCCTGCACCTCTGCGACCCGGGCCCCCAGCCTAGGGCCTGGCACGGAGTGCTGCTCCTGGGACAGCCGCCAAATGAATAAATAAATGAGCATCTGGTGACAGGAAAAGGCTGATGGGGCTATTGCTACAACCAGGATAACGACAACAACAGCAAGTCCCCAACTGTTGTTCTCTGACCTTGGGTCACCACTTGAGAGTCAGCGCACGGCCAGCGGGTCACGTCGGAGCACGTGCCGTCCTGAGCGGGGGAGGATGGCTGGCAGAGGGAAAGGACCCCTAGAACTGCCCCCTCTACCACTGTCCCCACTCAGACGACACACAAAGGGCAGGGCCGCCTGTCCCAAGGCATCCAGAGGGTGGACTCTGGCAGCCAACTCGACACATGTCTGCCATCGCCGCCCGCGAACGCCAGCGGTGATAATGACACTGACGTTGGCACTGCTGCGCCTCTCACGCGCCGTCTCACTGAATCGTCGCCATAGCCCTGCGGCTGTTACTCCAACATGGAGATGAGGACATCGAGGCTCAGGGACACTTGTAACTTGGCCACGGCCACGGGCCAGTGGGCGGCGTGCACAGGACGCGGACTGTCGGACTCCGGGGCTGTACTAACCGCGATGACATTCAGCTTTCTCCTCTGCCGCGGTGCGGGGTGACCTTCGGCAAGTGCGTCAGAGTCTCTGACCCTCCGTTTTCCCATTCGTAAAGCGAGGCCTTCGCGGGACAATTGTGAGGGCGCGGGGAACAGCCTGGCACGGAGGAGGCTGGTGCAAACGCAGCCAGGCCGAGCGGGCGCCTGAGTCTCAGCCCCGACATAGCGCCCGGGGAACTTGCCCCACAGTCCGTGCCTGGGGTCTCTCGCTTAGCCGTGCGGGCTCAGGCAAGTCGCTTTCCATCGTGGGCCTCAGTTTCCTCATCTGTCGGAGGAGGAGGGCGTCGAGGCAATCTCCAAGGGCACGAAGTGCTGACATCTGATTTTAAGCAGTAAAATACCCGTGCTCACCTCCGGAAGCCATTTCATACGGGCCTCACGATGGCCTTAGAACTGGCCAAATGAATGCTGTAAATTTCCCCTCCTCCGAGGACCTCTCTCCTTCCACACCCTCCTTCTTGACGGCTCACACTTTCTCTGCTTTCAGAGAGATGTTTTTCGAGCATCCCGTGTGGGGGCCCAGGCGACAGCAGCCTGCAGAAGCCCAGCCCCAGCGGTAATCCGGGGCGGAAAGCGAGCGGGAAGAAACGTGCAGGACGGGGGTGCCAAGGAGGAGGCCTCCTCCCCGACTTGCCAGCGGCCAGGATGCGGTGCAGGCCAAGGCCCGGGCCTGGGGGGAGTCCAGCAGGTCCCCCGAGAGGGCATCGCTGGGGTCATTCACAGCCCAGGATCCTCGCCGACATCTGGCAGGCGGGGGCAGGCACCGGCAGTGCTCTTGCCTGTTTGTGGCACAAACACAGGCTGAGCTGTTTACGCTGCTTCCTCCTCTCCCCGCCCCAACTTAGCCTCAGACCAATTGCCATCTATCCTGGAGCCTTAATAGGTGTCCAAGACCCAGAATGTGGTCTGTGTGCTACGTGCGGTAATACAAACACTGGATTTGGAGTGGAGGGTATAACTGCAGGATTTGGCAAGACACTGAATAGGACTGCTATATATGGTTGTTCAGGTTGTGCACTGAACAAGAGCACTTTGGGTGATGAGGAGAATGGACCTGAAATCCATCTTGTGTTCTGTTCACCAAGCTGTAATTGCCCACAGGGGCACATTTTTCCAGGACACACAAAGGTGCCCTATGGGCCAGCAGTGGTCCTGACCTTGAACCTGAGTTTCTGCCTCTATAATGACCCAACCATTTTCTCCTACAGATATATGGTAAGAACATAGTAATATAACCTATGTTAAAGCACCTAATAATTATTTGTAATGAATTATCATTATTTATTTATATAAAGTCTTGTTCCACGAAGGTTTAAAGGAAGCTTATCAAATTGTATGTGCTGAAGTGGAAAATACGATTACATACAACATCACACATTGCACGCATGCGGGAGGCCGACATGAGTGTGTGTACCAGCACTTCCCTTCCCGTGCCAGCGGTAGCCGTCACTAATCGATGGGGTGGGTGACACGCCTTGTCCACGTTCCGAAAGTCGGTTTCCGCCTTGGTGTAAAGGAAACGAGACCATCGGTGCAGGGTTGTGTCTTCCTGCTACACAGCAGGTCGATCGTGGCAATTGTCATAATTTGGGGCCTGTCTGGGGCAGGGCAGGTAAGCTGGATCCGGAAGCCCTGCACTGTCGTGTGTCACCGTTTTAGCCTCAAGCTTCATGGTGGGCAAAACAAAGACGTAAAACTCAGGCGAGTGTGTACACGCATGTGCACACATACGATCGGTGTCCAGGGCAGAAAATGATGCCAGATTCTCAGACTTCGCGCAAATTGCCTGTACTGAATTCTGAGTGACTTTTCCCTGTGGTTCCTCCTAACGGGGTTGTGTGATGAAGCAGAAAACACCCTCAGCAGCAGACGCAGAGTAAGCACACGGGCAGGTTTGGATTGGTGGCTCCTTATGGGGCAGGCCCAGGGTATAAACCCCGGTCAGAGCCTGGTGGCAGCAGGTGGAAACCCATCCCCACCTGCACGCAGCCCATGGGGCGGGCGCTGGGAGTCACTGGGGCTGAAATCTCCACTCACTTTCTGGATTGGGGAGGAGACCTTCAAAGGGACCCCAGGCCCTTCTCTCTGCGGATGAAGAGACCAAGACCCTGGGAGGGCAGGGAGGGGGCTGTGGGTCCCCAACTCCAAGCCCAGGAGTGTTTCTGCTCCACCGACCCCCTTCCCTCCGAGCACTTGCTGGTCCAGCCGGCCCCGTCAGCAGGTGGGTGGCCGCCTCCCAATCCCGTGCCCCCTCGAGCAGCACCGACTGAGACTCCCCCATTGGTGAGCAAGGCTGTGGGCTAGGTTGCCCCCAGGGAGCCCCTTTGTAAACTCAAGTCTCCGGGGGACGCAGATCCAGAATTTGGTCCTGAGGCCTCCTGGGGGATGGAGCATTTGAGCAAGGACAGGCCCCTCTTGCCCCTCAGCTGGGTGGGACACACAGAGCATGAGCTTTGGGATCAGGCTGCCCTCAGTTCAAATCCCAGCCCTGCTGCTTGCGAGCCGCGTCCTTGGGGAAGTTATTTCACTGTCTCTGAGCCTTAGTTTCCTCGTCGGCAAAGTCAGGTTGATGACTGCACCCCTCCTAGGGCAGCTGCGAGGACTGAGTGAGACCAAGGCTGGGCTAATCGAGCAGTTTATGACTCACACGTGATCATGACCGATGATAACTCACACATGGGTCATGGGAGTGGGCAGAGCCCTGGTCTGCGGTTGGACAGATCTGAGTGTGAATCTTGGCTCTGATGCAACTGGCTGAGTAACTTCCTGAGCCTCAGTTTCCCCATCTGCTAAATGGGAGGCAGGACTATTCCAAAGGCCTGCAGCCCATGAGGGTGCTGTTCCATTTTGTCCCTGCAGAAGCCAGAAGCACAAGGGAGCCTGCGCCTCAGATAGAGCGGGGCAGGGCCCAAGAGGGCCTGGGGCCTCAGAGCTCACTGGCGGCTCCCCCCCGGGGCCTGGGCCCGGGAATGTGTAGGAGGGAGGTCCGGGGAGAGGCCCTGCAGCGGGAGGAGCAGCCCTGGCGGCTGGCACTGGTGCAGTGACCCAGGAGGGAGGGAGAGCTTGGCTCCAAGCTCATCACTCAGCGAGCTGTCTCCCCGGGCCGGGAACCCCACTTCCTGTGCGCTGGGTCAATATTGTGATTTCCACTGTGCCGCCCACCTGGGACGGCCTGGCCCTGCACGCCACCAGGGTCA
This sequence comes from Avahi laniger, assembly GCA_963575035.1. NCBI lineage: Eukaryota > Metazoa > Chordata > Mammalia > Primates > Indriidae > Avahi > Avahi laniger. The sequence goes on from CAUYSK010038752.1 coordinate 13,387, forward strand.
CGGGGCTGGGGAGACAGGGGTATGGAGAGGTCACCCGCTGCCTGGAAGACGACTCAGGACCTGCAGGCTGCAGGCTGCGCGGCCAGGATCCAGGAGCCCCAGCGCGGCCTCACCTCCGCCGTCCCTTCCCGGCACTTGAGGCGCAGGTCACCCGCTGCAGGGGCTGGAGGCCTAGGGAGCACACCATGGCAGAACTGGAATGGTGCCTCATCAAGGCCTGAGGGCTCCTCCCATCCAAACGGAGGAATTGACCGAGGCCCAGAGAGGGGCAGGGACTTGCCCAAGGTCACCCAGTGAGTCTGTGGCAGAAGCAGGACCTGAATCCCATCGCCTGACCTCGAATCCTGACCAAGCCCCCCTCTCCTGCCCTCCCTACCCACACAAGTCCACCTACCTTCCTTTCCAGCAGCACCTGTGCCTGACTTCCTCCGTGTCTGCGCCCAAGCACGGGAGACAGCACGGACCGGCCCTGACCGAGGACCACCGGTGTTGAGGCTTGTCCAGGAGGGACGGGTGGTCAGGAGGATGCCATCTGGGACGCCCGCAGACTGGCGGCTGCACAGACAGGGGGTGGGAGGCTCCAGCGTGAGAGCCCGGGACCTGTGGCTTCCTTTCTCCTGGTGAGCTCATCTTGTCAGGGCTCGGTGCAGACCTCACCTCCTCCCTGGAGCCCCCCAATCTCCTCCAGCCCATGCAAGCTGTCACCCTGTTCTGCCACTTCTCAGACCCCAGAGCACCTCCCCCACTGAATAGGGAGCTCCTGGGAGAAGGAGCATGACTGTCTCACCTCCAAATCCCACGGCGGCTAAGGCCATCCCTGGTGCTCAGCACCTGCGGAGTGAGGGGAGGGTCAGATAAACAAATGGGCCCCCTGAGTCTTGTCTTCCTACATCACCGTGACCTCCCCAGGGGCAGAAGCCCCTGCCCTCCCAATGTCCCCCTTCTGGAACGTATTCTTATTCTTCACCTGACTACCTCCTGCTCTTCCTTTAGGTCTCCACTTAGCTGTCACTTCTCCCTGGAAGCCCCCCAGACCACCCTGCCAAAACCACGTTAGCTGGCCCTGTTCTGAATCCCTTATACTTCCTGTCAGTGCTCGTAGCCCAGAGTAATGCAATGGCTTGTTGAATGTCCTTCCCTCTGAAGAACTGAACTAGGAATTGAGTCCCCATCTGTGAGTCTCACCATTGTGTATCTAGCTCAGGTCAATGTTGGATGGATGGATGGACAGAAGGAAGGACGGATGGATGGACAGATGGATGGATAGAGGGATGGATGGATGGATGTGTAATAAAGCCAACAAAACAAAATGTTAATTACAGACTCCAGGTGTGTGTATTTAGGTGGTCACTATTCTTGCAACTTTTCTATGTCTTAAAAAATGGGATGGAGCGGGTAAAGTCACAGTGTCCTCTCTCTCCTTAATCCACCAAGTTAGAAATTTGGCAAGGCACCCATGACCACCAAGCCATGGGATCACATAATTTCAATTCTGCTGAAAAGTGAAGACTGGAAGAACACAAGCAGCTTTACAGGAACTCACATCACTCATGCCAAAGATTTTCTGCCTGTTTCCCTACAGACAAAGCAATTATTTGAATGGAAGCCAAAAATTCCTGCTCAAGAGGGAGAAAAAGAACACACAGACTTGTATTCCCAATTTATTCTTTCAATTCCTGCACAAAATCTATTAGCTAACTGCACAGCACTCCACTTCTATTTGCCCCAGGTCCGTGCAGCCAAAAAGCAAACAAAGAAAAACCAATCCAGTGACTTATACAAATGCAGCCAGATAATAACGTCCCAGCTCTTTGGCTTGGATTACTCAGCGGTCCAGAAACCCCACTGAAGGCAAAAGAGGATGCAGAGCTCAGTCTGAGGTTAAAGTGATTTCACTGAGATTAGCATACACACACCGAAGCGCCCCCAGTAGCTTGTTGCTTAACCCTTCCGTGGGGTTTGCTGACATCTAGGATCACCTGAACTTCCTGGGAATTCAGCTGTGCAGAGGTACAAGTTAGGAATCCCGGCAGCCGGGGGCACGTGGGAGCATAATGGCCCTACCCACAGGCCCTGGGGTCGCTCACATTACACCCGGCTTCCTTCCTGGCAAGGCCTTACTTATCCTGAGATGACACACGATGGCAGGGGTTGGAAGACGCCTAGTGTGACTGCGCGTCCAGCATCTGAAAACAGCTGTACCGACTGCAAAAGGGGCAGTTGCTGGAAACTGGGGCGGGCCACTCACAGATAGAAATCTGTGCCAGACTTTTTTTAAAAATACTTTTTGTTTGTTTCTTTTTAAGCACCCAAAGAAACTCGCTGACACCACCCAGCGTCCCTGGGGACTACCCACAACCGCACAGGGCGGCTGAGGGCGAGCCACAGACAGGCAGCAGGGAGAGCGCCTGGGTCTAGAACCTTGGCCTCCACGCGATTCTCGCCGCCAAAGACAGCGATACCCGAGGTGAAGGGCACCAGCCCTGGCACAGAACCAGGGTGCGCATGCCACAACCGGGCTTCCTGCAATACACGCCACCTCCTCCCCGCCCAGACCCATACCCATCCTGGCGTCCCCTGAGACTAAGAAAGTGCGTTAGGACGAGGGGAGAAAATTCCTTACAGAAGAGGAGATCCCCGTTTTCAGTGTTGGGGACTCTCCGCGCCCGAGTATCCGTGCCTCCAGTGGCTGCGGCTCTTCCCCTGAGCGCGCGGCATGTTTGCTCCCACCCACCCAGCACCTCTGTTCCCAGAGCAAACCGACCTCTGAGGGCACATACCGGGGGCAGCCGGGCGCCACCTCCACCCCAACCCAGCCCAGCCGCGCGCACCCGTGAAACCTGTACGCCGTGGCCAGCTCCTGCCGGATCTTTGCCAAGGACCCCCTTGCAGCAGTGTGTCCTGGACCCACCTGTAGCCTCAAAGATCCCCCTCCGCGTCCTTCCTAGGCGCCCCTGAGCTTGCAGAGCCCATGATCACCAACAGGCTGCTCTGGAGTGCCTCTCCCAACAACGCGCCAGGGATGACTTCCCCCTCCCAAAAAAAAGTTGGCCCAAGCCCCTGGCTTCCTATCGTTCGGCCCCTGTCCCCTCCTACCCGGGCCAGGGTGGGCTCTTCTGGAAGCTCCGGACCCTCGGCGCAGAGCAACCTGCAATGAGGCGCCACGCGGGGCTCACCCTGCCCGCCGGTGACCCGGCTGCGGGGCCAAATGAAGAGGCCTGTGCCCGCCGACACCACAAACTCTGTCGCGCCCCTACTTACAGTTTGGGACCGGCGGAGGAGAAGGCGCGGGCGCGGGCTCCCTGAGACAGCGTGTTCTGTCCCGGGAGGAAAGTTTGTGCCATACAGAGGAGGCGGCGCGGGGAGAACGTGGGCGCCAGTGGGCGGAGGCGGGGTGGCGGGGCGGCGCAGCGTGTTCGGGCGTCCGTCCCTCCGGCGATCGGTGCGTCTGTCCCTCAGCGGAGCCCGCGGCCGCCGCGCTCTCGCTCGCTGCGCCCTGCGCCCGGCGCGCTCCGGCTCCAGCCCCGACGCGCCCCCGCCGCCGCCGCGCGTCCGCCGGCTACACTTCCTCTTCCTCTGAACTCATGTGCAAAATATGCTGCGCTGCATCTTCAGGGGAAGCCGTGCGGCCCCTGACAGCCGCCAGGGGAGCGGTGGGCCCGCCCTGCGCCCCTCTGAGTTCCGCGCGATCACCTCCACGCGGCCACGCAGTGAGCGACCCTCGCAGCCTCACGCCCCAGGGGTCTGAGGCTCACCTGCCCTCCCTCTCGACTCCTCCAAATTAAGGTTGTATGCTGTCAGGAGAGCGCGTGGGAGACTGGGATCCCCTAGAATTTGAGCCGGGATCTGGAAGAGCGATAGCCACCAAGGTGCTGATGGCTGGGGGCGGGGTAGAGGGGAGACTTAAGAGAGACCATTCCCGGAACCCCATTCCACAGGTGGGAGCGTCCCCAGACCTCTCGGGTGCTGCCGAAGTAATTTCTTGGGAGTTAGTGCTTCAGGAGAAGGATAATGCCACTGTCCCCCTTGCCACACCCGAAGAAGATCTGGGAAATCATCTTGCCTGGCAATTTTGAGGCGCCCAAGGAGAAAATCATATAAATAAAGCTCCAGGACAAGGCTGCAGTATTAAAGTGAAGATGTGAGGCAATGAACCCATTATAAAAGATTTTCTTCCTGAAACTATTAAAACAAAGCTAAGTTACAGTTGTAGGGATTAAGATGGGGAACCTTAAAGCCACATGATCAGAGTTGGCTTCTGTACACTGGCTGTGTGACTTTGGGTAAGTGACTTAACTGCTCTGGCCCTGTTTGTTTGTCAAATAGCACTTCCTTATGGCATTATAAGTAAAGGGTTTAGGAAGCACTCTATAACTTAGCTATTATCATTATTATTATCATTACTATAAAGCGGCTGGAACAAGGAGACTGAAATAATCTAGTTAATTATCTCCATTTTCTGGTTGGGCAAAGAAGGGTCCTTAGGCGCTGGAGCCCAGCCGGTGCAGGGCTGGTTTTAATGAGGTCCTCCTGGTACTAATAACAGTCCCCCAGGGGGTAAGGAAGCACTCTTTTGTTTTCAGGGACTCTTCTTGTTGCCACAGTTTCTCAGAGATTTTCTTCCTCCTTTTCTTTTTCATTGCCATCCCAGTTCTGTTTTCCTTCCCCTCTCCCACCACTGTTTTGTTTTTGCCTTTGGTTTTTTTCTCCTTTCTCTTTCCACCCCACCACTTCCTGACATCACTCACCACCGCTACCCAGCAGCCCCCGTTTCCCCCCAACACCTGAGCTTGCCCACTGGGAGAAAATAGCAAGACCAGGTGATGGCCCAGTCCAGCTCCAAACAATAGTGTGTGGAGACAAGTGTCTAGTGGCACCGATCCACTAGATGGTTGTGAGCACCCATCGTGAAGCCAAAGGGAGGGGTCTTCATGTTGTTTACCTGCCTGAGGCCTTGAGTTGCTGCGAGTCAGGGCCCATCTGAAATTGTTTCTGATCCTTCAGTGGCCACTAGATTGGAGAAAAAAAGAGCATTTATTATAATAATACTCCATGATGTGTGTATACCACATTTTTTTTTAAAAGAAGAACATTTATAAGTGTTAACCAGTAGTTCACAAGTAAATGCAGGGTATTTAAAAGAAGATAAAGAGAAAAAGGGGGGAAACGCAACATAACCTGGTTGTGGTGGAGGAGGTAGTTGATTTAAGCAAATCGTTTTCATTCTATAAAACTTTGGCACAGTTGGGTTTTGGATTTGGTGGTGTCTTTTTTTTTTTTTTTTTGTACACCAAGTCCTTGAGGTTAATATGTTATTCTGATTGTTTCCATTTTCTCTCACTCCGTGTTTTCCTGAGTACTAATGGTGTATAAAGATCTTAACTGATTTTTTTTCCCTGCTTGGATCTGCATTTTTGAGGGTTTTCTAGAACTCTTGACCTTTCCTTCCAGATATTCTGATGCTTCCTATCTAGCACATAGTAGGTGTTCAATAAACATTTATGGAATGAATGGATAAGCCTATGGCGTCCAGATCTTTTAAGGCTCTGTGTAACCTACATTAAACAATTATCCAGAGTGTTCTAATTCTCTTTCACCTGGAATATTTAACAAGCAGCCAAACGTAGGCTTTGTTTGCATCGTGTGGAGAGCTGCCTTGATTTTTCATTTGGCAGCCATGGACTGGCCAGCCAGGGGATAGACCCTGGGCAGCTGGACCTCACCTCTAACTGACCTCGCCTACCCAGCGTCAACCCCGAAGATGCTGGAACTGTATCCTAGTGGGTTACCTTGGCAACCTCACAATGTCATCTGTTAGAATGTCCTAGGGCGGCAGCTTTTAATTCTATCACAGCGGTCTCATCGGGGGTCATGTAATAGTGCTGTTTTTCCTCTGCTCACACTTCCTCCCCCTATGATTTAACACTAAGTACTCGGGGAGGGAGCCGAACACGGGGAAAACCAAGCTATTACTGCCTGACAGGTCACAGATGGCCCCAGAAGTGGGATCCCACGCTTCGCTGTCAATAAGATGCAGGCCCCAAGTTAATGGGGAAGCTGGTTCCCCTCACACCCCCATGGAAAGCAGGGGAGTTAAGCCAGCCTAGGCAAGTGTAAGAAGCCCGTTGTGGCCAGACTGCACAATTCTTGTAAAAGCTCAGTGAAACAGCCCCCTGCCACTGGAGTAATTCTTTCCCGACCTCAGCAGCATCACTCCACTCTGGAGATGATTAAGGCCATGGGTACCGGCAGCCGCAGCAGTTTTGCTGCATCCTAGCTATGAGGCTTGGAGGGAAGGCGACTCCCAGCTAACTTTCCATTCTGCCCGCCGTCTCCCTGCACCTCCCACCCTAACCCTATAGTTTCACCCCACTCAGTCCCACCCTGCTCCTAACTTAGCTCAAAATAATTCAGTTCCCCCTTATTCTACAGAGAGTAATAACAACTTACAGCAGAAAGTGGACCCAACAAAAGCTTTAGAACCTGAAGAGCTATTGTCCTAATTGTTTATTTACAGGAGCACAAAACTCAGATCTTATACATGCCAGCTGAACAGCAACATTTCAGGGCTGGTGGGAGAGATAACTGAACTCATCTATGCCCCGGAGGTGCAAGAATTATTCATCTTTATCATTACAGTTAACATTTCAAGTAGGTTTGCAGCCCCATGAGATCACAGTGTGGCCAGATGCTCCATACTAAATGGTTACAGGAAGCTGGCCCCACGTAGGGTGACGGTCGTGCCCATGACGAGGAATGGTAGCCGAGGCCGGAGTTCTGTGCCCCAGAGCCAGTGGTTTTGGAGGAGCCCCAGCCTTTGTTCATCGTGACAGACACAGCCCTAAGAAGACCTTGGCACTCCTGGTCATGCTAGAGCACAGCACACTTGTGCCAGTGCAACGCATGCCTTTGACTCCCCCGTGATGGGGGAGCGTGAATTGGGGTGGGGCAGAGAGCTCATTATGATATTTTTTGTGTGTGCATTCATCAGCCAAGGCCAGGGACTTCTGTCCAAAGTGCGGTCAAACCAATACTTTGAAAATGCCACCAACAGACATCACCAATTTGAGGAAATATTGGATGGCAGCCGAACGTTTCATTCACCCCCATACAGAAGAAAAAAATTATTGTTATTCTGCTCCTGAATCCACTCCTCATTTTACCTCTGAATTCCCAGTCCGAGTCAGGCAGTTCAGGGGAGCAGGGGCCCTCCTGTGGCTGAGACAGAATTTGCTCTCTGGAGCAAAGAGCCCTTAGAGACTGGATTTCGGGAATACTGCGTGCAGCGCACTGCTGTTCACGGCTTGTGTCCCTCACGCAGCCTGACCGTCCGCACCGCACCCCTTCACTGGTCATTCCATTCATGGGGCATGTTTGTGGACTGGCGTTTATGAGCAAGTTTTATTACCAGAGAGAAGGGGAGAAATGTACACGTGTGTGTGTGTGTGTGTGTGTGTGTGTGTGTGTGTAGATACGTATACATATGAAGCCTATGTATTCCACAGATGTCAAAAAAGGAGATTGTGGAAATAGATCATTATTACATGAATGGTGGGGTAGTATTTTGATATATTAATTGATCTGATTCCCCCTTCCCCACCCCCACCCCCGCTGTATTCTCACCGCGCTGTGCCAGCCCCTCTTCTCATCAGCTTAGACAGCTGGAGCAGACACAGCTGTCACAGGGAGAGTTATCATAACAATACCAGAAGAAAAGTCAGATTCTTGCTTTTGAGTTTCAAAAGTCAGTGTCCAAATGTAAAATGCGAAGATATGGAAACACAGGACATCAAGCAGAACCATTGTCCCCTCTCATATCTTTTTTCCTTCCTTGCCCCACCCCACTCTCCCATACACACACCTCCTCCATGGATGGGTAAAAGCTGCCGACCGGAAAAAGGGGAGCGAGGAGAGGCAGAGGGGACATGTCAATAGACGGTGCTTGGTAGGACCCAGGGACCGACCAGAATCAGGGTTCAGAAACCCACTGCCCTCCGCTCAGGCGAAAATCATCCGTGCACAGCGCTTGGGAGCCCCATGGACAGCTGCTCAGCTCTTGGAATTTGTCCAGGACAAGCACTGTAGACCTTCAGTAGAAGAAAGGGATAGCTGTTCATCCTTCCCCCTGGCAATGGGGGATGAACTCCCATCAACAGCAGCCACAGCACAACCTGCGGACCATCCAGAAAGACTAACCCCTACGCCACGAGTTCAGCTCTCATTCAATAGCCTAAGATGCTGGTAAGCTCTTGAGATGGAGGGCAGGGCCTTGGGCCCCAGAGCAGCAGTGAGAAGACCCAGGGGTATGAAAGGATGCTCCCTCCTGTACGTAGAAGAACCTGGTGGACCAGTTCAGGACGCCCCTCACAAGGTGGGCCTGTGCTGATCATCGGTGCCGTTCCCCAGATATTTCCGGTCCTCCCCTTCCTGGCTCCAGGTGTTAGGGAGAAGCTGTAACTAGTTCTGGCCAATGAACCGTGAGCAGAAGTAGTCTGTATCACTTCCTCAGCAATTAATTGTTAGGACAAGACCCTCCAGGGCTTTCTCTTCCCTCTAGCAAGGCCCCTGGCAACATTCCATGTGGTATCTGCTCATCAGTCTGGGTCCCTGAGTGATTGTGAGACACTGAGCGCTCTATCCGACCTGCATGCTTTATGTCACATGAATAAGAAATGACTTATTTTTTAAGCCACTGAGACTACAAATTGTCTGTTTCTGAGGCATAACCCAGCCTATACTGACTGATACATCCTACTAGAATGCATCAAAAGTTCTGGAAGGCATCATGAGCATATCTGGGAGCTGGAAGGCCAAGGGGAAGGATCCAATTAGAGGAACATTCCAACATTAACCTGGAATCCTAGTAATTCTCAAGGTATCTAGTTAGAGAAGCCCATGATCAAAAGTGCTTTAAGAGCTCTTATTTATTCATTCATTTAACATGTATTTATTTAGGATCTACTACGTGCCAGCACTATGGTAGGAATGGGGAATCCGGCAGGGAATGACTAGGCACTGTTCCTACCCTCAGAAAACTTGCAGACTAGTGGTACTTAGCAGTTATTTACTGCATGAAAATGAAACTGTGGCCTATAGAAATTGAGAGATTTCTCAAGGTGACACCATTAATAAATTGTGGACTGGGATTTAACTTGAGCTTTCTGAGTCTAAATTTTGTGCTTTCTTCACTCTTCCAAAGCACCTAAAAATGACAGAATCAGTATAACTTCAAGTTATAAAGAATAGGTAGAATTTAACTCCAGGCTGCCTTATGCCTCCTCCTTAATGTTCGCTGATACCTGAAATCTCCTTAATACGCAAAACTTCTCATTCCATATTTAGTACCTAGAACAGGGCCTGACAAATAACAGGCACTCTAAATGTTTGTTGAATGAGCAAAACATGCTTGAATGTTTAAATGAATTAGAAGGCTTAAATAATTGCAACTATTGATTTTAATACCAGATTTGCTCAATTTCACTCATACTAAGCCAGAAGCCAACAATAGGTGTTATATCTGACATGGAGGAACAATTTTTTTTGAAATATTAATTGATAGTCTTTAAAATCCTAGTATTTCCTGCTATCTTTCCTCTTTTCTTCAATTTGGGAACCAACTGACCCATGTGGCATGTGTCTTTGAGGTCTCAAAAGCTTAGACTTTAGAATTTTAAATGTCCAAGGGGACTTCAAATTTAGAAAAAAAATTAAAGAGGCAGAAAAAAGTCTCTCCAACCTCTCAGAGCGCATTACACACCTTCCTGCCACAGGGAGGGAGGAAGGAGTGTGACGGCAAGCCGGGATGCGTGGACATCGGAAGTCCCTGCTGAAAGATGAGCCAATATCTGCCCCTGTGGTTGACTCAGAAGGAAGGGCAGCACATTTCACCGTGGAATAGAAACCGGGGGGATAGCACCGCAGAGGGCAGGCTGAAACATCAGGCAGCCGGAAGATGCAAAGATGTCCCCACGAATGCCCTCCTGGATGATGCAGACCCACGTGCTAAACCCCGTTCATGCCTTGGCAGGATGTGAGCACCCCAGAACTTATGCGTAACTCTCACGACACTTAGGGGAGCTGGGACCAATCCTGCAATTGACTAGGAATAAGTTTTCTATCACCTCTTCCACCCTCTGAAATGTTGTTATAGAAACATAAGGAATGTTTTCTTCCTAGGGCATCCGAGCATCCACTATGCTAGTATGAGATAAATGAGTGTGTGAGAAGAGGGGGAGATTAGAAAGTTGAATGCTGACACTTGTGATGAGCAGACAAACATAAGGGCCTCTTCCCACCCTTCCCAGGCTGTGTGGATGGAAACTCTGCTTAGAGTTATTTCCCCCTTAGCCGTTCGCACAGGGTGCAGGCTCCAAGGTGTGAGCGCAGCTTCTCAAGACGTCTGCTTACCACTCCCACTCCGCCAACCCCCCACCATCAGATACGACTTTGCACAAAGGGACTTCCTTCCAAGAGGTTTTGTTAACTGAGAATTAACTACTGCCTGATACAGTAGCCATTTCTTCCTCTCCTGTTTCCCCAACCACATCTGGCGTCTGAGCTAGTCACTTGCCCATTTCTCAGAATGAGAAACAGAAATATAAAATAACGTGATGAACAAATGAATGAACAAAGAACTGAATGAATGAATAAACAAATGAATACCTTTCATAACAGGAGCTAATGCTTATCTCCTGGATTAGTAATGTTTTTTGCAAACCTGCTCTTTCCCTCCTCCTGACTCATTCTGTCCTCCCCAGGACTTTCTGAACCACATTTAGAGAGTTTAAAGGTCAGTGGCTGCAGGCCACTCTCCCCTCCCATTGTCAGTGGTCTTGCTACTCAGTTGAAATGGGTGTCGTGGAATAGAGGTGCTGCCCCTTCTCTCGGCCCTGGGGTTTCCAGGCCCAAGTATCTAGTCACTAGTCAGGTGACAGCCACGGCAGTCAGGGGAAAGCACACGAGAGGCTTTTTAATGGGCCTAACACCCTGGTTTTGGCACCCAGCCTCAGCTGAGAAACAGCTGGATGGCAATAGGCCAGGCTCGAACATCTGCCTTCCTCTCCAGGCATTAGTATCAAGCATCTCTGCTAATGCTATCATTAAAGAATTGTCAATATTTTACAAGTGTTATCACTTCTTGAAAAGACAGCTAATTAAGTCATGCAGGACAGGACCTTGGTGGTCAAGACATAACAAGGAAAGGGCTTATTCTCATCTCTCTTTTCCTCTCAGGGTCATTATACTGATTATCTTAAGGAAGGAAACCCTGATTCCAAAAGCTACCTCTCCCCTGTGTTTTCTCTAACCCCAGAATGAGGCTCTAAGCAAGAGCCTATAAGTAAGCTTCTATTTAAATAATGAAGAGTGTGCCAGCCAGGATTCTTACTGTATACCAGAGAGATGGGCTCTAGTCCCCTTAAGGTATGAAGAATATTATAAGAAGACTTTTGGGTAGCTCACAGAATAGATGGTAATGCCAAGGAAGCAGGCTTGTGAAGTGTGGCCAATCTCCCCTTGAAAGATCAAAAGGTAGAGTCTAATTCCCTCTCCTTCATCTGGGCAGTTTGTGACACACTTGTAACCGGTAGAATACGGCGTAAGTAAAGCTGTGTGACTTCTGTGGCTAGCAGGTGATGTAGTTTCTACCTAGGTAGCTGGAATTCACTTATGAAACATTCCGCCACCATGCAAGTAGTCCAACTGCCTCGAGGCCACCATGTTTGGAGGAAGCCCAAACTAGCCCACGTGGAGCCCCCGCAGAGAGGACTGGAGACAACACGAAGCAAGAGAGAACTGCCCAGTCAGAGCCCAGCTGCTCCAGCCCTCACCCACTTAACCTGCAGGGAGACCCACACCAGAGCCACCCAGCCCGGCCTTCCCCACATCCTAAGCCACAAAAATTATGAGAAATAGCAAAATGATTGTTGTCACTTCAAGCCAGTATGTTACTGATTAGGCAGCGGTAGCCGAGCAGAATGGTCAGGAACAAAGGAACATAAGAAAAGGATTGGAAATGGTTTCCTCAAACAGGACCCTCTCATCGGAAGCTTCATCAGCTTCTCATTCGCCCAGACTTCTTGCTGCTCAGTCCCTGGTTCTACAGAGACACAAGAAAATGAGCAGTGAATGTAAACCCTGAATTATCAGGTGGCATACAGATAGTTTCCTTAAGTGGAAAGTTAATAATCTGAAACAAAAATCAGGCTGGCCACAGTGGCTCCTGCCTGCAATCCCAGCACTTTGGGAGGCCAAGGCAGGAGGATCACTTGAGCCCAAGGGTTCAAGGCTGCAGTGAGCTATGATGGGGCCACTGCACTCCAGCCTGTGTGACAGAGCAAGACTCTCTCTCAAAACAAACAAAAAAAGAACAACAACAAAAAAACAAAAAACAAAAACAGAAAGAGAGAAAAAGAAGCAAAAATCCTCAGGCGCATTGTCTCCAGCTCTCCCTCCTGTCCTTCTTACTTGTCCCCCCATAAGACAAAACTAAGCCAAAGACATCAGGCGCTGTTTTGTCTGAATAGGCACCTATTTTGTGACTATATCTTTTTTTAAAAAAGGGGGACATATTTTTTTGATGTTCATTTTTACGTTTTAAAAATTTGGGTGGAAATATGCAAGAAAAATACCTCTGAGCCCTTTGAAATACAAACACATGCACACACACGCATTCACACTTTGTGAGACTTACATATTAAAACTCGTCAACCCTCAGGTCATTTGGAGAGCCCTGTGGCCCACAAGGGGCCAATGACAGAAAGGGTTCCTGCTGCTTGTTGAGAACCACTGCTTACCTCAGCTTCGAGTTCCTATTTCTGGTTCTCATTATGACACTTGGAAGAAACCTTCATTAGCATTTTTACTTAAACAAAACAGAGGCACAATTAGCAGCTGCTTCAGGATTTTCTCTGACATCTGGGAATTTCCTGGAAAATGTTGTGAATATTACAAGTTAAATGTGTTCAGAAGTGAAACTACAGCCCCTGACTCATCTGCCTGACCACACAGCAAGTAGAGTGCCCTCTATTCCTGACACATAAGCCCTCCTGGGGACCAGTGGAATGACAATGACAACCCACAAGCGCCCGTGTTGTCTCGCTTTCAGACGGTAGAAACCCGAAAGCCACAGCTTCTCCACATGTGTTTGTCAGCAGTACTATCAGCAGCTGCTGCCAAGACTTGACGCTTTGAGCTGCCAAACGGAACCAGGGAAAATCGGATCAAAACACACATTTAATAAAGGCTGAGGATTGGCGTTTTAGGTCGTGTTTCAGATTTTATCACTGAACAACAAATCACTCCCAAATGTATTGACTTAAAACAACAACAGCCATTTTCTAAATCTGTCATGATTTCTGTGCATCAGGTATTCAGGAAGGGCTCAGCTGGGTGGTTTTGGCTCAGGGTCTCTCATGTGGCTATAGTCAGATAGTGGTTGGAGCTGGGGCACTGAGCAGCTGGGGCTGGCCAGGGCGCTTCCTCCCTCTCTCTCTTTCTCTCTCTCTCCTTCTGTAATCTCAGGGCCTTTTCAGATGTTTTCTCTACATAGGCTAATCAAAGCACTCACGTGGAGGCCAAAGGTTCCATAGCAAGTATTTCCATGAGCAAGACAGAAGCAGAAGCTCTACCGCCTTTGATGACCTAGCCTCAGAGTCACAGAGAGTCACTTTTACCGTACTCTGTTGGTCAAAACAGTCACAAGCCCACCCAGATTCATGGAAAGAGGATATAGACTCCTCTGCTCCAGTGGGAGGAGTCACATGTAAGAAGAGCATGTGAGACGTGGCTGCCATCTCTGGAGACCACAACTTGCCACAAGTCATGTTCCCTAGAAGCAAAGGTTGAAATAGGCATTCTTGTGTGAGTCATTTATTAAGGAGTAGGGAGAGGGAGAAGCTAAGCAAGGATGTGGTTTCGAGTGAAGTCTAGCCTCAGCTCACAGGGAGCTCTGGAGCACACATTGTCTGCAGCATATGTCCTTCCTTGAGGCAAGAAGTAGAGCTTCGTACACCCCATCAGTCAGAGCCTCAGCTGCTGTAGGATATGAGGGCATACTCAAGGGCTGAGTTCTGCAGGGACTAGCAGGTAAGGACCTGACTTTCAAGGGACATCCAGGAGGTCATTCCTTAGGATGGGAGATGTTAAAGGGTTGAGCAGAGGGTACATGCTTGGCACATCTAAGATGCCTAATCCAAATGAGAGTTGGTGAGCCAGTCAGAAGATACCTGGGGCTCAGGGAAGGAATTCCGCTAAAATTGCCTTATGGAGAAAATGGAATATATGGTTCATGAAATGAAAAATTCAATAGAACACACAGATCTAGGCTGGATCCAGGGCTTTAAGGTATGGCTTTCCCTGTCTATTACCTCTTCTTCAATCAGTGCTTCTTATGGATTCTATTCTTAAGAAGCTTCCTCCACCCCTGCTTTTTGTTTGTTTTGTTTTGAGAGACCAGGTCTTCCTCTGTTGCCAGGCTGGAGTGCAGTGGCATGACCATAGCTTACTGCAACCTCCAACTCCAAGGCTCAAGCAATCCTCCTGACTCAGCCTCCCAAGTAGCTGGGAATATAGGTGTGCATCACTACTCCTGGCTAATATTATATTTTTGCAGAGCCAGGGTCTCACTATTGTCCAGGCTGGTCTTGAACTCCTGGCCTTAAGCAATCCTACAGCGTTGGCCTTTGAAAGTGCTAGGATTACAGGCATGAGCCGCCACACCTGGCCTGGCTTTTTCCTTTTTGGTGACAAGGTGACTGCCAGTAATGCCAGGCCCACATCCTCTCCTCTCAGCAACCCCTGTGACAAAAGCGCTTTCCTTTCCCAATCAAGCTTACAGAAATCCCATCACTAAGTGTCATTGGCTCTGATTAGCCTGACCTGGTCATGTGGCCGTCTCTGATGCAACCACAGTGGCCAAGGTGATGCGATGCTCTAATTGGCCAGGCCTGAGTCACATGCCCACCTTTGGGGCCAAAGATGAAGTTAATTCCACTAGAACCACAAGGATTGAGAGTAAAGGAAAGGCAATGTCACAGGGAAATCAGGGAGTGGTTACAAGAAGAAGTGGGATAAGACTAGAAAGGGAAAATACCTCTGACAAAGGAAAGTAAAAACCATGGGAAGTCACTGGTGAACAAGAACAGCAAGGTTAAAATGATCCACCGATTGGAGGTGACCCCATTTGGAGCCAGACATCCCTGAGCCTGTGTCGCATCCAATTCCTCTGCCCGGGGATAATCTTGATTCCAGATTTGGAGCAAGCGTCATGGATGTGAGAGGACAATCACCCAGGAGAGGCAGTGTGGCTCTGGCTTTGTGGCTGGGGCATGTGAAATCAGGCCACAAAGTCATTACAGTTTTGTTTTCCAGCTGGACTAGAGATCCTTAGTGACCACACAGGCTTTTAAAAACTCTACCTATAGATTTTGTTTGATCAAATCTCACATAAAGATTTAGAGGTTTGACAAATAAGATCTATGAAGAAACTCAAAGAAATTGGTACTAATTAACAGGAAAAACAAACTGAAACACACACATACACACCCACCCAACAGAGATGGAAAAGTATTTTAATTAAGACATCTTCCCTATTAAGAAAAAAAATGGTAACTAGCCATTTTGAGCTCTACTGAGGATGAAATAAAAAGCAAATGGGCTTAATTGAAACACTGGGGAATTAAACATGAGAAGGAATTCTTTGTTCAACATTGGCCTAAATTTTAAGCTCTATTTAATTGTAACCTTCCTCTGGGTAAAAGAATTGTGTCTCCTTCATCTTCCCCAAAGTTTGAAATGATGAAGAACTGAAAACTCTAAGAGTAAAACAGAGAAAGACAGAGACCTATACCAGCTTCTGTAACTTTTAAGATTTTATGTCTGGCTACAAATAAATCTGATTTATCCATTGTATCAGTTAGGAATATTTTGACTGCAAGTACAAGATAATCTGACTTTAGTGGTTTAAACAAATAGGGAGGTTTCTTTTTTTTATGTTGCAAATATTTGAAGGCAATAGCTAATGGCCCTGGTTTGTAGTTCATGATGTTATTGGCCTTTCCCTCATGGTTGCAAAATGGCTGCTGAAACTCCAGGTATCACAGCCATCTTCCATAAGAAAGAAGAAGGAAGAGGGAAAAGATAACTTGTATATCAAGGAAAGAAATGCTTGCCTAAGAACCACAGAGTAAACATAAACTTATGTCTCATTGGTCAGAATTATGTAGCTTGGCCACCTCTAACTGAAAGGTTGCTATGGACAAGGGGTTGGGAATGGGAGTCAGATCAACCCAATCCACAGTGTTGCATTATTTTTACAAATATATACCTGTGAACAAGGTGTGGACAAGTAAACATTTTCCTTAGTTAACAATCTCATTCTCAGAATTTGAGCAGACCAATCGTCTCTTTCAATCTCAGCTTTCCTGATTAATTAACCATTCACAATTGACTCTGTATTTTGCTTTTGGGAGTGCTTCTCCCCAAGCTTAATCATGAGATTCTAGGGCACTATTGATCCTAGGAGATACATGTTCTGGCCATAGGTGTGGGCACGTTACCTGGGCCCCACCATTCCTAATAACCCAGGTCCCAGTGGTCTACAGGTGGTCAGATGGCTTCAGCGGGGCCAATCAGTATTCTTCCCCGGGATTTTTTATTTCTCTCCTTTAGAGAAAAGGAGGTCTTCTTATTTTTGGTGGTAGAGCTGGAAACAGGGGCTGTTGGCAAACATCTTCCCTGCCATGTGGGAAGGCATATCTTTAGAAAGTGAAAATTAGTCCACAACCCCACAGAGATGCGCAGAGTTTAGAGAGCACGTGAGAGCAAAAGGGAGAGAATGAACTACAACACAATCTTGACAATTTTGTTTAAGTCTCTGAATCCAACTGTGAATGGATTTGCACTTGTGCAAGCCATAAATTCCCCCTTCTTTCTCAAACTGGTGTAGTTAGATTTCCATCCACTGCACATAGAGTCTTGATTAATTAATAGGTTGGACAAGGACCCAATAATGTAAATGCTATTTGTTTGGAATTAAGGAAAAAGTTTGCCAAGGGGAAACCAGGGAAATGCCTCATGTATTTATACAAAGCTAATAAGGTTTTTTAAGCACTCAGAAATATCAGAATATGCAAATGCTGCCATCAGTTACGTTTCCATAATTGTTTTCTGTCTGTTGCAGAGGCCGTGTAAGGATCTCTAAGAGGAGCTGCGTATGCCGCCTGCCCCTTTGCTATCATCACTTTATGTACTAGAAAATGCTGCAATAGAGGGGACCTGAGGGGGACAGCCCAGTCAAATAGGGGTGCCCTGGAATAGGAGCCAGATACCTGAGTTCCGATCTGTGCTGTGCTATTTAAGTGCTGTGTGGACTAGTACCAGTCGCTTGGCCTCTCTGGGCTTCAGTTTCTTCACCTGCTTAACCAAAGGCATAAACCAAAAGCCTTCTGAGGTCCCTTTCACCTCTACTGTTCTATGTCAATATGGTCAATAAGACCGACTCCCACAAGGTTCAGGGACTTCCCAGGTCACACAGCCAGGACGCAGTCTGGAACCTAGCCCTCTGACTCTCAGGCTGTCCTCTGGGCATACTGGCTTGCTTGACAATTATAGGAGAGAAGCAGGGTTCTATTGGGTTATTAGGACTTACTTTATTTGATTACAGAACATCCTATTGTACTCCATTTTTCAAACCATGAAGAATGAAGCTCAGGTCTCAAACACGGTCCCCGTGTAGACCACTTATCTTCCCTCCCTTCGTGGCCCAGGAGCTCCCCCAGTGACTGGCTGCTGTCTCACCGACGCTCGCCATTGGCACAGAAGGGCCAGGAGAGAGGGTTCAAGTGCATCCTGGAGACCTATCAGGGTGTGATGCAGAAAAAGCCATTTGGTGTCCACGTGTCACGGTGGTGGGTCTCTGAGCATATCAGGAAGGGACATAAAAGATCATCATCGGATGGGAGGTGTCCAGCCACCAAGAGACTGGGCTGGACACCAGGGAGGTGAGCCGCCACCTCCCTCACCCCACAGCGTAGCGACCAATCCTCCGGGGCAGGGCCCTGTCCCTCCACCGTGGAGTCTGGGGAAGAGTCACAGGTTCTTCCAGGTGGCTACAAATTTGGGGTGGGGGCACTTATTGATCAAATATGCTTGAAAAATTCTTCATTTAATAGATCTGATGATGCAGACAGAGCCTGTAGTACCCTTAATTCCTTGCGTATCTCTGAGCAGACTGAGATTCTCATAGATTTTCTTCTATGAGAATCAGTCACTTGCTCAGGGCGATTCCGCCAATTTGACAAGGAAATCCTTTCTGAAAGGCATGCTTTGGTTGATGAATGCATCCTGGAGAAATGCTGAACTAGATGATTCCATTAGATCAGAGTTTTCCAAACATTTTTGACCATGACACAATTTCACCCATGACCCGACACAAACACAGCTATGTGTAAAAAACTAAAACAAAGCATTCAGGATGCAAAACTGACTCCTACTGTGTGTGAAGTACTCTGACGGTTGCACTCTGTTCTGTTCTTTTCTGTTTGATTCTGTTTCCATTTTTTTAAATGGCGGCTGAAACTCACTGAATTGACCCAGTAATGGGTCACAACCCACCTTTTAGGAAACCTGGCTTCTCAGACTTTTCGTGGCTGTTCGTTGAGTGCCTAGGACTTTTCCTCCTCTGTGCCAGGTGCTGTGGGTGCTGCTTACCTGCCTGGGGAACGACAGGAAAAGACTACATGAAGCTCATTCCCCTTCGGGGAGCTAACTGCAGAGGCAAGAAACTGAATGGCGGTACCAACAGCAGCATACGAGCTCAAGAGCAACGTGAGTCGGCCAGCTAGAGGGTGCCACCAGGCAATCGGGATGTAACTTCGGGCCAAGTCAGTGGCTCATTCATTCATTCATGCATTCCTTCTGTGTGAGTTGGAGCCTCTGAGAAGCAAACGCCAAGATGGGATTAAACTTTGAAGGATTTCATTAGGGGAAATGCCCCTGCCGGAGAAAATGGGGAGGGAGCTAGGCAAGGCTTGGAGATGGTCACTTGTAATGAAAGTCTGACCTAGGGAAGGAGAGAGGATAGGAAGACTGGTGGAAGCATTCCAGACCGCCGTGTAGTCTGAAAACGGTTCGACAAGGCCGAGCCCTTGAGCCAAAGGTGCCATACAAGAAGTCCCGTGTCCCCAGGAACAGGACTGCCTCAGTGTCCCTGCTGTGCTTGTCATCGGTTGGGAGCTGCAGTGTGGAGCTGGGCCTCACAGCCCAGCAGAGGGACCCTTGGCCACCTGGGCCTCTGTGCTCGGAGGGCTGCTGGGTGTGTGCTCCTGGCCACCACACCCTCCTCCTCCTCCTCTCCCTCCCTCTCCTGCTCCTTCCTTCCACGGACACTGAGTTTCCATCCCAGGCTGGCTATTGTAGCAGAGACTGGAGACCGCGGTGAGCCAAACCCAGCCCCCACTCCTGGAACCCACAGTCCGGTGGGGACACAGACAGGAAGGAAAAATTCCACCAGAGGATGCAGAGTGATCAGCGTGGGAAAAGCTCCCAAGTGGAGGGCCTGGGGATGGTAAGAACTGTGACAGGAGTCGCGGATCCCTGAAGACCTGGAGTAATTCAAGATTTACGAAATTCCAGAGCAGTCCTTCCAAAGCACGATGGGCTGGAGTGGCTGCTCCCGGTGCCGGCAGCACAAATCTACCTTCTCGCCCACTCGGTCTGCAGCTCAGAAATACTACCAGATTCTTGACAAGCTTTTAAAATTAAGAGATTGAATTGTTTTGTATCTTGTATATAAAATGAGACTTTGCATTTTTATACTGCTGTTTAGAGTACATATAAGGCAAATTCATGTAGAATTTGGGTTACTTTGGGTTTCTGCTTTTCTGAGGCCTCTGCAGTTTGCAGACAGCCTAACAGAGCCAGATATTTGTACTCACACCTGCCCAAGATCTCGGACTTCTGCTGCAAGGTCGGGACTGGTCCTTCTCAATTTAGTCAAGACCTGTGAGCAGACCTCGAAGAGAAAGACAGCGTTCCTTGTGCAGAAACAGGCTCAGAGGGTTATTCGGAGACGGTAGAACTGTAATAGAACAGAGCTGCGAAGGATGGGCTTGGCCAGGGGAGACGGGTTGGGGGGAGGCCAGGCGGAGGCCAGGCGGTGGGGTTCAGCACAGCATGCTGGGGGCCACTGATTAAGAGGTCTCAGGTATGGGCGCAAGGGATGGAATAGGTTTTTAGGAAAATTAATATTTCTCCATTCCCCATGTCCAGGCATCTGTTTTGGCTTCCATAGAGGGGACAGAGATACTGTTTTGTTAGTACATGTCTTTGCATCGCCAGAGCTCAGCACAGTGCCGTGTAGTAGGAATGCAATAAAAGTTCACTGAGTGAGTGAATGAAAGTATTACACAGGTCACAAGATACTTGTCCTACTTAAGTGCTGATCTGTTTGCCAACATTGTATTATCAAAATTTAATTTTCAAACCCACCGAAAAGTTAAAAGAATTGCATAGTGATCTCCACATACTCCACCTAAACCCTAATCCTACAGCTTATTGTACTTGCATCGTCACACACCTAGCGGTCAGTTCACCCATCTATCCATCCGTCCATTCGTCATATTTTTTGGTGCACTGCAAGGTTGCAGGCACAGTGCACTTCACCCCTAAATGTTTCAGCACGCACATAGTTAACTACAGTCCAAAAGTTTTTCTTTTTAAAATTAAAAATAGTTTTCAATTGTGGGAAAACACATAACATCAAACTTACCGTCTTAACTATTTTTGAGTGCACAGCTCAGTGGCATTGAGTACAACCACATTCTTGTGCAAGCATCACCACCATTCATCTCCCTAACTCTTTTCGTCTTGCAAAACCGAAACTCTGTACTCACTAAACAACAGCTCCTCCATCCCCGCTCCTCCCAGCCCATGGCAACCACCACTCTCTTTTTTGTCTCTGTGAATCTGCCTACTCTGGATACCTCATGTGAGTGGAATCATGCAGTATTTTTCCTTTTGTGACCAGCTTATTTCACTTGGCACAGTGTCCTCCAGGTTCATCCATGCAGCATGTGTCAGAATTTCTTTCCTTTTTAAGGCTGAATAATATTTCATTGTATATATACATATCATATTTTGCATACTGTTCATCTGTCACTGGACACCTGGTTGCTTCCACCTTTGGGCTATTGTAAATAATGCTGCTATGAACATGGGCACACAGATATCTGTTCAAGTCTCTGCTTTTAATTCTTTGGGTTATATCCTGAAGTGGAATTGTTGGATCATATGGTAATTCTACCTTCAATTTTTTGAGGAATTGCTGTACTGTTTTCTATATTGTCTGCACATTTTACATTCCCACCAACAGTGCACGAGGGTTCTAATTTCCCCACATTTTCCCAAGATTTGTTGTTGTTTTTTCATAGTAGCCACCCTAACGGATATGAGGTGGTATTTCACTGTGGTTTGGTTTGCATTTCCCTAAAGATTAGTGATGTCGAGCACCTTTTCACATCCCGTTTTGGTCATTTGTATATCTTCTGTAGAGAAATGTCTATCTGAAGTCTTTTGCCTCTTTTTTTTTCCTTTCAAGGTAAAATGTACATACGATGAAATGCACACTTCTTAATTGTACCATTAGATGAGTTCTGACAAATGCATCTCAAACTCTGTCAAGGTACAGAGTATTGCCATCACTCCAGAAATTTCCTTCAAATCCCTTCTCAGCCATTCTATTCCCCTACCCTCCACAGGCAACCACTATCCTGGGTTCTTTCTCTACCATAGTATAATCTTGCCTGTTACAGAACTTTCAATATGTGAAATTGTACAGTATGTACTCTTTTGTGTTTGGCTTCTTTCACTCAGAATAATGGTTTGGAGATTCGTCCATGCTTCATATATTATTTGCTCATTCCTTTTGATTGCTGAGCAGTACTCTTTTGTATGAATAGGCCAGAGTTTGTTTATTTATTCTTTTGTTGATGGCCTGGGCTGTTTCCCGGTTTGGGTTATAATGAATAAAGCTTGTTAAGTGCTTATTTTTTTGTTATAACAAAAGCAAAATGTCATCAGCTTGAAGCCTGGATAAAAATCTCCAACTAAGCCTACTATCCTTTGGATAGAAAAATAAACAAATATATAAGAGCAACTCTTTGTGGAGGGCTTACAATGTGCCAGGCCATCTGCTCAGAGTTTTCTTCCGTCAATCATTCCGTTCAATCTTTACAGCCCCATTTTCCAGATGAGCAAACTGAGGCTTAGAGAAGGGACCTGACTTGCGCAAGCTTTAATAGCTTGCACGTGGCAGACCTTATTTTGCCTTTTGGAAAGTGCTGTGAACATTGATAGTGATCCTAAAGCCAAGAAAAGATTAGTATGGTGTTTTGGTTTTTCAATTATCACACTTTACGATGATACGTATGTCATTTTTTATTTGCCTTCTGTGATGAACCTTAATTGTAATAAGAGACAGTGAAGAGCCAAGGATAACAACTTTAAAAATACAGACCATTCCTTTACTAAGAAATCTTCACCAACAGCAAGGAACTTAAAAAAATTAATGGTGCATTTAAAAAAACTTTCCTGTTACAAAATGCTACAAAATAATAAGAACTCCAAAAGATAAGTGCTTGATCAGCTTTTTGTCCGTATGTAAAAGCAGATATGACCAAATTAGAAAGTTTTTCCAGGAAACTTGTAGAGGAAGGAAGGAAAGATTTATGACTAGTGTTTATCTAGTACACACTAAGTGCCAGGAAAGCCCCTCGCTGGATAACTTACATACATTTAACTCATTTTATCTTCCCAGCAACCTCGGTACCCAGTTCCCCTTCTTAGCAATGGAACTCCTGACTTTTAGTAAGACACATGGCCTCACAGAATAAAGACGTTTTGCTGCTTCCTTGACAGCTAGGTTTGACATGGGACTGAATTCTGACCAATGGGATGTCAACCAAATGGACGTGTGCACTGTCCAGGAAGGGAGCGATCTTAAAAGGAGGTGCACCTTTCTTCGCCCCTACTGCCATCCAGGTGAATGGACACAGATGTAATGGCTGGAGCTAGAGCAGCTATTTAGGACCATGAGATAGAAGAAATGTGGTGACAATGGCAGAACAAAAGTACGGACATCCTGGGCACTTGACCATGGAGCTGCCATGCAAGCTCTGGATTGTAATCTCTAGAATTTGTTTATGTCAGAGAGAAATATACTTTTCTTGTTAAGCTACTGTTACTTTGTGCTTTCTGTCATTCTAGCTGAATCTAATTCTGATAGAGGAGGCATTGTCATCCCATTTCACAGACCCAGCCTCAAATTTCCATAGCTGGGGTGCACGTTAGTTCCTTGAGGACAACAGTGATTCCCGTTCCTTGAGGTTGGTTGATTCACTCAACTCCCAAAGCTGACAACATTGAAGGGCCAAATAATGTCCCTCTCAGGTTTCACTGCCTGGAGCCATGTAGTGTGCCCACAGGTACGGAAACATGCATCGCTTTCCCTGGGAGGGTTAGTCCTGGGGAGACGTCAAATCTCTGAGGGTATGAAGCCACACTGCGAAGAGTAACAGATCTGATTATGTGACTCTGGGAAAATTACTTACCAACCAAGCCTCAGTTTTCTGTTCTCTAAAATGGGATGATAGTAATCGTACCTATGACAGAGTGGTTGGGAGCTCTAAACAAGACGATACAGAGTGCCTGGTGCTGACTAATTGACCAATAAATGGGAGTTTTTATTATTAGTCCCTGGGGCTGGGCTGGAGTCAGACCCCCCAGTTATTTCTTTTTCCATATCTCCCTTTCTTCCATTCGGGGCCTGTACCCTCTAGCCCGCTCCCCAAACAAGATGAAACAAACATTCCCTTTCTCCTTGCAGATCGCACTGCCTCAGCCCACCCTCAGCAACAGCCACACGAAGCCCTCACACGACCAACTGCACCTTAGACTCAGCTGGAAAACAAAACATGCAGGGTTTGGTTGCCAAACCCTAGCCATGGGCTCAAGTTTTCAAGCACAGGACAGGTTTAGCAAGAAATTTGGTGTTGCTAAAATTAGGACTTACATTTCTTACATTTCCACTGCTCATTCTCAAAAAACAGTTGGCTCAAAAATAACCCCCAAATCGTGAGACAACAAAATTTGTTTTTAAAGCCATCCCCTAAGTTAAAGGCCCTCTCAAAGTTACCTGTCGAACCCACGGGCAGGTCCCCAGGGGGCCATCCCTAGAGGTCTGCTGGAGCAGCGGGGACTCCGGCACACGGCATCTGTCTGGGTGCTATTTTCCCTGGGTGCTATTTCCCTGCTCTCTGTCAAATGAATTCTCTGATGTGATAATGAATACGGCACAGACTAATGCAGTTGTTCCCCATCTATAGGCCAGGAGGCATTTTTGAGGGGACACAGAGTTTTTGCAAGATGATTTTCAAATCCATTGGCATGCCTAGTTGCATGGACTCAGTCTTTTCTGTGTCTCCCACAGGGTTATACCATTATTTTTCAAATGTATATATGTGTTATTGTGATGAATAAATACTTTATTAAAAAGCATTATATAAAGCATAAGTTGATCAATAGATACTAAATACACACTTACTGTCATGTCAGGGTTAACAAACTCCTAGCTAATGCCACTCAACAAGAACTTTTAAGAAATAGTCCCACAGCTAGCAGCTTCCATGGTAGAGCGTCAGACACAAAAACAAGTCAGGGACTGGATATATGGAGGCCACCAGACCGTTTGGCCACCTCCAAGTCACACTGAGATGGGAGCTCAGTGGGCGTGCAGGCCGGCTCTACTGAGAAACACAGACCCGGAGCCTTGGGCTGGGGCTGCCTGTGCGCGGGAAGCGCAGTGTGCACCACGTCCTCCACCCCTGTGCAGGAAGGAGGGCCGGGCCCCACGTGCATCCAGTGCCTGGCAATCACAACCACAGGCAGCAGGGAGATGGAGCAGGAAGAGCGAGGGAACTAGCGCCGGGGACATGTGTGGGCAGGAAAGCTACTAACCCTCCTGTTCCATCCAGGGTCATCTAATTGCAAGCAACAGAAATCCACTGTGTACACCCTAAGGCAGAAGGAAAAGATTAGAAGATAAGTGAAGAACCGGGCCTCAGAAAGGAAAGAAGGGGGATCATAGCAGCAGATACTTTTGGGGAGATAGGAATCAGTTACAACCATTTCTATCTACGTGCTACTCCACCAAGATTTGGATTCTTTGGGAAAAGCATGGGACTGGCCAGGGAAGAGAAGGATCCCATGCGTTGTAGCCTCCCAGCATCTGTCCACCAACACAACGGAAGGCGTGTTCCTCAAAGAAAACCAAGGTAGCACCAGAAAAGGGGGGAAGGATGCTGAGCATGGAGAAGACAGAGGTGTTTCTTAGGACTCCCTAGGACTCTACCTCTTCATCTGTAAAATGGGAACAACTGTGGCTACGCTGTGAAAATTTAATGAGACAACAGAGAGCATAGTGTGGCATTTGGGAAGTGCCTAATATATAATAGTCTCCAAACCTCTTCTTCAACATCCTCAGCGCAGATCAAAGGCTTTTCAAGTGCTGATTTAACAGATCCAAACCTCAACCTAGGGCAAGCAGTGGATCTCTGCACATTTGATACATATCTTCCTGCTACGGTAATAAAAAATAAAGAGTTTTGCATAAGTCCTTTCCTGTAGTCAGGCAGGGGCTCTGGGGGATGTCAGCCCCATGGCCAATCCATCTGAAGTCAAGGCTAATAGAGTCGTTTATATTAAAGATCTGGTATTAAAAATCTCCCTCTGGCACCACATTCTCTCTGATGCATGGCCAATTGCCCACCGAGAAAGCTATTACAGCCTGAACACTTTTATTCCAAAATCATATCATTTTGTTTTTATTTCACACACACACACACACACACACACACACACACCACACACTCCCCTTTCTCTTAAAAAAAGTGACTATTGGTCAAAGTTAGATTTTGCCCACACATTTTCCAACGTTTAGGATGGCGTATTCTTGTCTGGATGTGGGCTCTTACCAGGCCCTGCCTGATGGATGGGCTAGGCTGCTTTCTCCATCCTTTCTTGGCTCGAATTCTTGCCAACGTACATGTTTTTGCTTAGCTTCGACATCTTCTTTCCATCAAACCAGATGTTTCTGTTGCTTTGCCATTTCAGTTTTTGTTCCCATCAAAAGTATGAAATTTGACAGATTACTCATAGTGAAAGATGAAGCTACTGCAAGTTATAAGTTTAAAAATTTAGCTCTGCTAAATTTGAAATCATCAACTATATGATTTATATGAGTGTATGTGTATCTATATCACCTTTCAGGTCTATTTAAATGTTGAAAAACAAAGTAATAGTGCTGGACTTCTCGGCTTGTTAATGATTTTGGTTTTCATCCTAAGAACAATGGGAAGACATTGAATGATCTTTGGCAGAAGACAAAGTGACCAGATTTGTGTTTTTAACAGATCCCTCTAGCTATTGAAAGTGGACTGGCGAATGGGGGGTCGGGAGAGAGAAGGGGGCCAGCAGAGCAGGGAAGAGGTGGTTGTGTTAACGCAAGCAGGGGCCCAGGCAGCCGGTGCCAGGACGTGGCAGTGGTGTTGGAGAGAAGCGGGTAACACGAGAGGGCTGATTAAACTAGGTGATGAGCAAGATAAAGCTGCATAAAACACAAAGATAAGCAAAATAATTCAGCACACAAAAAAGTCACAATTGCATTCACAATTAGGTAGTCTCTTCTTCAGAGTAAATATTATAGCCAACATGTAGTCATTGGTGCTGCGTCCGCTTCCTTTGGGTTTGCTTCCGAGCTCAAGAGAATCGGTATACAAGGGATGAGATTCTTAATGTTTTCAGATGATAAAGTTTATTTAAAATAGAATGCCTGTGCTGAATAACTCGCCTACCAAAATTTTCAAGAAGAACCCTTTGCCCGCCTTCTCCACCACAGCCACACTTTGAATGGAGCATTAAGCAGATTTATGAAAGAAACATTCTCTTTCTGCTTTTTCTCCCAAGACGGATGGCGTTCTTACTCAGAGCTGTGAGTGTCAGAATAAGGAATGCCCATGAGGTTGGGTTGTATGATGTTTTAGTAAAGTGAGATAAACATTCTCAGAAACACGATTATGACGGAAAAAAAAAACCACAACAATTTTCCACAGAGGAATTCTCCTTTGGGGCCAGAAACTTTTCTTTATAATTTTTACAGCCACACACAGATGAATAATGTGAAAAAGGTACAACATATCAGTTATGAAAAGGTGACTACATTTTAAGAGAACATAGCCTTTTTCCAAATACATCTTAAATCTTCAACTGAGGAATTCTAGATCGAGATAGAATTGAGAGCTCTTGTTTCTGAAATCATTCTCATTTTCTTCCTGTTAAACACTTTGCCTCAGTAACACTATAGATTAGTGCGAAAAAAAGTTTGTGGATAAGAAACTGTTCAGAAAAGGGCACCACATTAGTCAGACTATCTACTCACAAATAAAAACTGATTCTGGCTCTCTTGTATGAAAAGGAGAGTAACTGGAAAGATATCTTGATGTTAGGCAGGGGATCCCAGAACCGTGAAGGTTCTGAAAAGGACCTCGTCACGGGAACTCGCTGATGCCCGCTCCCCTTGGCCTGAGGTAGACCATGACCACCACCTGCTCCAGGGTTTGCAGGAGTCAGAGTCTTCAGGGAAAGCTGCGCCCAAGATCTAGAGCCTTCTTCCCTGGCTGTGTTCCCACCTCCCAAGGCCCGACATGATGGAAGGTCCCTCAAGAGGGGCAGTCACAGAGGGGAGAGGATGCCAGGCAGCCGCCAAAGGACAAAGGTTGACTACAGGACTCATTTTCACTCCAGGGCCACCTCTCAGATGGCTTTTTACTGGGTTCCTTGAATCTGATA
>CAUYSK010038754.1:0-11290 GCA_963575035.1 Avahi laniger
CTAGCTCCATGGGGGCAAATCCATTTCATTTGATAATAATTGGGTCCCAGTTCCTAGTGCAAAGCCCGGCCCATAGTGGCAGGGCCAACTCTATTTTTAATAAACACATGTTGAATAAATCTGAAATGCCTTGTCCATGTCCTTTTAGCAAATGCCACCCATTCTTCAGGGCACAGCTCAAAATTCTTCTCCCTCCCTCCATCCAAAATATACACCAATCACAGCTCTTTACCTACAATACAAATAGGGCATTTCATCTCACAGGTGTTTGTGCTTGGTATATCTAAATTCCTTGCAGACAAGGGCCAGTCTTAATTCACCTCTACACCCAAGACCACGTGGCTAGTTACCTCAAAAGGATTTTTAAAAAACCATTTACCACCCCAGCTTAAAGGATTGGTAAAATAAATTCAAAGAGTAACATCTAAGTCCGCTAACTCCACAGAAGCAATTCTAGATGCTGGGAGAGGTGACTTCGAAAGGAAGTAAGAGACGTTTAGGGGAATTTTGGCAGATAAATTATCATGTCTCAATCAGAACAAACCTCTATATGGTGGTACCCAACCACAAGGCCTCAGGCCATGCAGCAGGACATAGGTGACAGGCAGGCAAGGGAGGCTTCATGTGAGTTTGCCACCACTCCCAACAGCTCCCATCACCGCATGGGCTACACCTCCTGTCAGATCAGTGGCATCACTGGGTTCTCATAGGGCTGCGACTCTACTGTGGACTACTCAGTAGAGGGATCTAGGTTGCCTGCTCCTGTGAGAGTCTGGTGCCTGATGATCTTGGGTGGGGCTAGGAGTTGGTGCTGGCACTGGGCAGTGGCTGCAAGTGCAGTTTGTCATTGGTAAAGAGGTTTCACTGTACAATGAATGTTGTGCACTTAGGTCATCCCGAACCTTCCCCTCACCCCCATCTCCTTCTGTTTTGGCCACAGAGTTTACACAATGTTAGCACCACAGAGACTGATGCACGGCAGTACTCAAAAATAAATGACCAACATAAAGATATATGAAATTACCTAACTTACAAATAAATGTTATGTACACAGAATGCTCAGGATAACTGTTAAAATCCTAGTACAGGCATATCTGCTTAGAAATAAAATTAACATACCAGGATAAATAACCTTTTCTACCCGAGGATTTGATTCCAGAAACTGG
Organism: Avahi laniger; assembly: GCA_963575035.1. Classification (NCBI taxonomy): domain Eukaryota; kingdom Metazoa; phylum Chordata; class Mammalia; order Primates; family Indriidae; genus Avahi; species Avahi laniger. The sequence goes on from CAUYSK010038754.1 coordinate 1,167, forward strand.
GCAACCGCCATTCCATTTTTGAAATGCTTCTCCATTCGGACTTGCAGAGTCTTCAGACCTCGATTGCAGAGGTAACAGTCAATAGGAGATGGAACCGCTCCAAGAGCTGCAAAATGAACACATCTTGTGTTAGTCTGAAGGTGGGAAGGGACCCAGAAAATTCTCTGGTCTCTCTCTTTCATTATAGTGACTCTGAGAAGCTAATTACGCAGCTCAGTGTTTGAGTTTTAGGAGGTAAATATATCAAATCAGAAACATGAGAATGAAACACAAACTATGCTTAGAGAAATTTACTTTAAAATTAGAAGAAATGAGTATCTGAAAAAGTAAGTAAAAACATGATGATATGAACTTTTCAAAGATGAAGATAGTCCTTTCCATGATTTTAATGAAATGACATACTGCCCATAATCTACCCTTATATTTCTTTGAAAAATTATTACAACACACAGAGAGAAATAGGAGTTCAACTCCTATTATTACTGAATGTGCTACCAGCATTCTATTTAGACTTTGTCTAAAGCAGCCAATGATTTTATATGCCTCCTGGATACATACCTTATTCCTACTTTTTCTAAATGAACAGACATTTATCAAGCAGTAAGTTTTGGTTTCCCTCCTCGGTGTCTCCTTTGTGATTTTAATAGCGATTTCCTAAAAGGGTATTTTTATTCCTAATTATGTTTTTATCTTACCTGTCATATTGAAATGCTTAAATTCTTGTCCACACTTGAGATAAATTAAACAATATAAACAGGAAAAGGTATTTAGATATCCGTAGAAAAATGTAAGTTTATACCTGAAGTGTTCTTTAAAATTAACCATCATTCCAGATATAAAAAGTATAGTATATGAATGCCCTCATTTCAAATGGTTTTTACAAAAAGAAAAAAATCCATTAAGTCTTAACACTAAAAATTCACTTAGGCTTTCCAAATTATGATTAAAATTAACATAGATATAAAAATAACAAAACTCATTGTGTCATGTCATAAAGACTTGCTATGCTATAACTATATTTTTATAACCCAAGTTTTTGCTACTTTCCTCTGAAACTCAGAATTTTTTCCCTCTATTTCTAATTTTTTCCTATATTTTCAGAATGCTATCACTTCACAATATTTAATGGGAATACAAGTGTGAAATGTAGTCACTGAGAGCATGAGAAAGAGTCTGGACTTTTTAATACTTACAATTCTGTAAGAAACGAAGCCTGTCATGGAGGCTTTCAGAATTAACGGACACTAAGCCCATTACAACATCACTGTGGCCTAAAACAAGAAAAAAACATTTAGGTTAAAAACAGTTTATAATTTTATAATTTCTAAATGTGACTTCTACTTGAAGCAAAAAAATAAAAATCATACAAAAACTAAATATTTCTTACGATGTCAGCAGCATAAAAGCACAATCTTTTATAGTGAATTTTAATCCTCTTCTCATAAATCATGAGCATAGTTTTGTATAGTATAAATGAAATCTTACATATAATCGAAGTGCAATTTTTTTTACTTTCTACACAAGTTACAGAAAAAAATCTACTTAGTAGTAAAAGAAAAGAGATCAAAATGTCAATCCCCATGCTATTTTCACCAATCCATGCCAAAGAACATCCAAAGTGTAAACTGTACATATCTTACCATTCATGTATTTTGTTGCAGAATACATGCAAATATCAGCTCCCAGAGCCAAAGGCCGCTAAAAGAAACAAAAGTTTTTTATTTTAAATGAGAAACCACTTGAAAATATGCTTTGTTATCTGCCTATTTGCAATTGTGAATTCCATCCTTATTCTAATCAATACTAACTTGGTAAAAATATGTACATCTTAAAATTTTCCAGGATCTCTGATATTATCTTCCCCTGGCCTCTCTCCCACCAAATAAAAATATGAAGTATTGGACCCAGTATTCAATCTGAAAGCATAACTTGTATGGAAATAGCAGATAGAACCAGGACAACACGTCTCCCAGATCTGTTTCCTTATAGCAGTTGCAGACTGGTGCTTAAATTTATTACCTACAGCAGAAACATTGGTACTTTATGACTCATTAAACTCATATGTTTATGTTAAGTAACTATAAACTTACTTATGTTAAGTATAAACTAATCTGCTTAGATTTTAAATCATTAAACCTTATGATGTATGCTATGATTATTTACATTTGGTTTATCATGATCTTGAATCCTAACTACTTTTACTATACAGTCAGCCCTCCCTATACATGGGCTCCACATCCAGGGATTTAACCAACTATGGATCGAAAATATTTGGAAAACAAATTAAGAGTCTGTACTGAACATGTACAGACTTTTTTTTCCTTGTCATTATTCCCTAAATGATACAGTATAACAAAAATTTATATACCATTTACATTGTATTAGGTTACTATAAGAAATCTAGAGATGATTTGAAGTACACAGGAGGAGGCAAATACTACGCTATTTTCTATCAAAGACTTAAGCATCTGCAGATTTTGGTACCCTCGGGGGGTCCTGGAACCAATCCCCCACAGATACCTGTACTGGTTTTGCCATGTGTAGAGTCACTTATACAGAAATTTGTTTGGATTGTTTTCTCCCACCTGAGGTTCCCACAAATTAATCCTTTTGTTTTGTTTTTCTTTTTGTATTATTATTACTATTATTTGACACAATATTCATATATATTTATGGAGTATAATGTGATGTTTCAATACATGTATACATTGTACAATGACCAAATCAGGGTAATTAGCATACCTATCACCTCAAACATTTCTCATTTCTTTGTAGTGGGAGCATTTAAAATCCTCTCTTCTAGCTCTTTGGAGAAATACAATATCTTATTTTTTTTTTTTTTTGAGACAGAGTCTCATTGTGTTGCCTGGGCTAGAGTGCCGTGGCGTCAGCCTAGCTCACAGCAACCTCAAACTCCTGGGCTCAAGCAATCCTTCTGCCTCAACCTCCCGAGTAGCTGGGACTACAGGCATGCGCCACCATGCCTGGCTAATTTTTTCTATATATTTTTAGTTGTCTAATTAATTTCTTTCTATTTTTAGTAGGGGTCTCGCTCTTGCTCAGGCTGGTCTCGAACTCCTGACCTCAAACAATCCGCCCGCCTCGGCCTCCCAGAGTGCTAGGATTACAGGCGTGAGCCACAGCACCCGGCCCAATACCTTATTCTTAACTACAGTAATCCTGTGCAATATAGCACCAAAACTAACTCAACCTCTCTAAATAGAACTTTGACCATTCTCTCCCTACCTCTCTTTCCCCTTCCCTTCCCAGTCTCTGAGAACCATTGTGCTAGTCACTACTTCTATAAGATCAGCTTTTTGTAGATTCCACACATGAATAAGATCATGGGGTATTGGTCTTTCTGCGCCTGGCTTATTTCACTTAACATAATATCGTGCAGGTTGATCCTTTAGTCTTAGTGTCTTTGTTCACAGTGAGAGTAAAAACTTATAATTGACTTACCAATGTATTATCAACAACTTTCCATTTACATGTTCTTCAACATAAAAGTGTATGTGTGTGTTTTAACCTCACTAGAGTTGTTTAGTCTTTGGAAGATATTAGTGTAGGTGGTGATGGGACCTTTTCAGTTTAGGGTATTTCAAAAATAGGATGTTTTAAGTAAGGTATTACCTAAAGCACTCTCTGCATATGTGTTTGCTCATCTTTTGCTAGAGTGATGGGATCAAAGCAGATGAGGTCTAAGGTCTCTTCTAGTGTTAATGTCTGTAAACTCTATGGCCAAAAGAGGAGGAAAAATAAAAACCAATCACTAACATCTGTTGATCTCATTTTATGTGCTAAGAACCATACTAAATATTTACATAAACCATACTAGATATTTACATAAAATTTACATAAACCAAACTAAATATTTATATATAAGCACTATACAATATACTTTACCTAACTAAATAAAATCAGTAACTTAGGCTCTCATTGTATAGCTGAGGAAAAGAGACTAAGAAAAATGAGATAGATTCCCTCAGATTAACAAGCTAATAGAGCCAGGACTCACACCCGGCCTGCTTGATTTCAGAGCCACTACTCTCAAACTTCATACTAGTGTGTCCATTCAGCCCTTTCTGAGACTTACAGACGACTCAGAAGAAAAAAGGCAGGGAAGGAAGAATGGGAATATATTCAGTTTTCCTGAGGATAAGACAATGAGGGGACCTTTTCAGGAGATTTGCTTTGTGGAAACAATATACATGGCTCTCCAGAGATGACAGGATTGTGATCAATGCAATTGGAATGAACTCAAGTCGAAATAAAGCAAACTGTAATCCTTGGTACGAACAAAATGATGTGGGCTTCTAAAAGGTAGAAAAACTGGACCTAGTGACGGTAATAGGAGGAAGAGGGCCAAGCCTGATGAGTAACCTGGGTGGACCCTGGCTAAAAAAAATTCATGTAATCTTTTTGGGAATACACAGGACTCACTGTGACTCAGCTAAAGCCATCCTTTATTACCTGGCCTAATGTAAGTGGCTTATGGGTTAAGGAGTGGGGATATAGAATCCTGTACTGAATATCACCTGGGACAAATAGATGATGCCAGGTGATTTTCATTTGGAAACAGATTCCTTGACCTGATACAAGCAGCAATCAAAGATAGAGCACAGGCCAAAGGCAGAAGGCCCATGAAGCTATCTGAATAAAGTGTAGCCAGGAAGAGTGTTTCAGGAAAGGAAAATAAATCATGATATTGCCTTCAAATAAAACAGAAGAAGGTAAAGTACATGTTTATGGAAACTGTCCAAGGAGTCACTCTACCACATGGAGGCAACAACCTGGGTCAACTTTAGGGACCCAAACCAAAGTGGGTAAATATAAACAATTGAACCTATAAATACCCACCTAATGAAAGAGCTGGAGACAATGAGCTGGGTTTCAGGAACTCTGCAGAATAAAGATGAACTACAGGAAGTGTACTAAGTATGACAAGACACAAGTAGGAAGAAAAGAGCAGGGAGAAGGTAACTCCTAACCAGGAAAGGAAGCAGAATTAGGTTACTCAGAGGAAAGGGAGGGAGAACCTGTGGGTTAAAGGAAGACAAGTCACTTAGAGAGAGATCCCAAGATGATCTGTCAAGAAAAGCAAAACAGAAAAGAGGAAGAACCTAGATTTAAAAAAGAGAAAAAAGGAAAGGAATGAAGGATGTATGGGAGGGTTGGTCTTAGGGAGAAACGAATGTAGAGAGGTAGGTAGGAAAGGAGACAGTTTAAAAGGAGATGCTGTGGGTGAATGTTTGTGCTCCCCCAAATTCAGACACTGAAATCTAATCCCCAGTGTGATGTTATTAGGAGGTGGAGCCTTTGGGACGTGATTAGGTCATAAGGGTACACCCCTCATATAAAAGAAGCCCAGAGACCTGCCTTGTTTCTTCCACCACGTGGGAACACAGCGAGAAAGAGTCATCAATGAACCAGAAAGCAGGCCCTCACCAGACACTGAATCTGCTGGTGCCTTGATCTGGGATTTCTCAGCGTCCAAACTCTGGGAAATACATTGCTGTTTATAAACTACCCAGTTTATGGTATTTTGTTATAGGAGCACAGAAAGACTAACATAAGAGCAATATATTTATGTAAATATTAAGACAGCTATAATGTAAAACAAATGAAGTAGCAATTCACAATACAAATAAGTTAAACATACAGAGGTCTAGGCATAGTCTATGAAGTGCTAAGGGAAGAAAAACTGGAAAGAGAAATGGAGAAATAATACGTGTGAATATAGTGAGATATCAATGAGTATAGCCTTTCTTTTAAAATATATATAAAAATACATGAGATGTGACTAAAAATTAATATGCTTGATTTGTAATCAACACATAAACAGTCAAGTATCTACTATTCATATGGGAATGGCAGATATAATCACATAATCTCAGGATGTGTCCTCAAATTTCACACATCCTAAGAGAACCAGAAAGCTTTCATTGACACTACATTTAAAAAACACAAAGTACCATATAAGACATTAACTTGGTTTTGAAAGGATATTAACTAATATTAGGAAAGGTCCAAATTTAACTCTTTGTCTAATAGTAAGTCCTTTCTTTCCTAATTATACTTATGTTCGGTCTACTAATCATGCCAAAAAATTTTATTTTCATTTACCTGGAAATATGCCGACATGAAAGTGTTATCCACAACCAAAATAATGTCTCCACGCTTATGGACAATATGTGCACAGGCTTCAATGTCAATTATCTTCAGGATGGGATTTGTGGGGGTTTCAATCCAAACAAGCTAAAATCATTCAGTAAATAACAACAATTTATAAGAATATACTTCAACATACATCTCATACATTGTAACAATCTAGGAGGCTACATTATATAATGGAAATGCAGGGATGATGAAGTTGAAAAGTTCAAATCTGAATCCTCATCTTTCCTACAAATTTCTGAGCGGTCATAGCTAAGTAACTTTCCTCTTCATCTATATAATGGGGTTGGTAATACTTACAGAGTTGTTTTAAGTATCAAATGAGATAATGTGTGCATAAGCAAAACAGTGCCAAAGTTAATTACTCTAATTATTTACCAAAAACATGGCTAAGTGTCTAGAAATTTTATTCACAAAGATGAATAACATAGGTCATATAAAAATACATCCTATAATTTTTATTAAAAAGAATTCTCCCCTGGGAGGCCGAGGCAGGCGGATTGTTTGAGCTCAGGAGTTCGAGACCAGCCTAAGCAAGAGCGAGACCCCATCTCTACCAAAAATAGAAAGAAAATTAATTGGACAGCTAAAAATATATAGAAAAAATTAGCCAGGCATAGTGGCGCATGCCTGTAGTCCCAGCTACTTGGGAGGCTGAGGCAGTAGGATTGCTTGAGCCCAGGAGTGTGAGGTTGCTGACGCCACAGCACTCACTCTAGTCAGGGCAAGAAAGTGAGACTCTGTCTCAAAAAAAAAAAAAAAAAAAATGTTGAAATTTGATCTCCAATATGGTGATTTGGGGAGGTGGGGCCTAGTGGGAAGTGTTTGGGTCATGGGGCAGATTCCTCATGAATGGCTTGATGCCTTTTTCCTGGTAGTGAGTGAGTTTTCACCCTCACAAGACTGGATTAGTTCTCACGTGAACGTTTCTGTGAAAGTGGGCTGTTTTAAAGCCAGGACACTCTTTGAGTTTTGCCTCTTCTCACACGTCCACTTGCCTTTTGACCATCTTCACCAGGCTTTGACGCAGTGTGAAAAGCCCTCACCAGAAGCTAAGCAGATGCCTGCACCCTGCTTATTGTACTTCCCAGCCTGCAGAACTGTGAGCTAAATAAACCCTTTTCTTTATAAACTATCCAGCCTTTGGTGTTCCGTTATAACAACACTAAATAAAACAGGAGGCTAAGAAGCCAAGCCAAGACTCATCATCAGAATGTATCTATAATATCTGTATGAATTAGGTGAATACCTCTCTTCTTGAGGTCCCCAAAATATCTTCAGGTTTCTGATCTGTCAGAAAGTGACATTCTTTACTTAACATAAGGTCAGGATCCCTGTAAGGAAACCATGTAAATAAGGTACCCACCAGTTTTTCCAAGGGGCTTTTTATTGGCTCCACAAAAGTGAACCTCCATCCCTCAAAGCAGTCTGGTCATATCTCAAAATATGACATTCCAGTCAAAACCTTGGCAAAATAACTAGTATCTCCAATTGTGTCCTATCACAAAAGAAAACACATTCTTATTGAATTGATGCAAATAATTATATTGCCATAAAATAAAAATACTCATGAATAATTTCTAAATTCTGGAGAGTTCGGGTAGAGAGAAAAATAAATGTTTTTCAGTTTTGCTCACAAAAGGATAATTTATCAAATCGCTGTAAGCTATGGATAGCTTAAAAGGAAAAAAAGGTTTTTTAACTCTAGAAAACAAAATATAAAAAGAATAAGCAATGTTTCAAAAAAAAAGTGATTCAGAAATCATTTTAGTCCTTCATCAGTTCAGTCTCTTAATTAATACTTGTTCTGCTTGATGCTGACTGGCAATTGATTAGCAATGTTTTCAGTCCAGTATTTTCCCATTAGTTTTCTAGATTTTTACCCAGTCAAATGATATGGTCTCAAAGTTGTCAGAAACCTGTATTTCTCATAGTTTTTTCTTCTGTTCTTTCCGTGAATCTTCTTGAAGACACAGTACTTTAGGATTTGCAAAGAGCTTTCAGAAAAACAAGCGTCAAAGTAAAGCATTTAACTGTGGACAATAAGACTTAAAATGGCCATGGTTGGCCACATATGGTGGCTCACACCTATAATCTCAGCACTTTGGGAAGCCAATGCATGAGGATCCCTTGAGCCCAGAAGTTCGAGCTCAGCCTGAGCAACATAGCAAGACCCTATCTCTACAAAAAATTTTAAAAATTAGCCAGATGTGGTAGTATACACCAGTAGTCCTAGCTACTCTAGAGGCTGAGGCAGGAGGATCACTTGAGCCTAGGAGTTCAAGGCTACAGTAAACTATGATCATGTCACTGCACTCCAGCCTAGGCAGCAAAGTGAGATCCTTTCTCTAAAAAAAAATAAAATAAAATGGCCATGGTTAAAGACATAATTGACAGGTTGGGTGTGGCAGGTCACACCTGTAATCCCAGTACTTTTGGAGGCTGAAGCAGGAGGATTTGAGGCCAGGAGTTTGAGACTAGCCTGAAAAACAGAGTGATACCTCATCTCTACAGAAAAAAAAAAGACAGATGTGATAGCACATGCCTATAGTCTCAGCTACTCAGGAGGCTGAGGAAGGAGTAATGCTTGAGCTCAGGAGTTTGAGGATGCAGTAAGCTGTGATAATGCCACTGTACTGTAGCCCCGGCTCCAGAGCAAGACCCTGTCTCAAAAAAAAAAAAAAGACATAATTGACAAAAAAGTTTAGTTATTTTCTGTGGCCTACAGCACTTTAACATGATAGTCATAATTATTACCAATAACATATCCCGAGACATATCAGAATTTTAGGAATATCATATAATTTTAGAACACATATTAATAACATATCCATACAAATATAACTTAAAATAGATTAAACATTGTTTCTCATTTAACAGTGCTTCCCGTATGATTCGAACATAACAAATGTACCTATTATATCTCCTGCGGGCTTCCAGGGGCCCTTCTGCGTGTCCAAAAGTTAGTTCGAGCTCAAAAGGACTTAATTTAGAATTTGAAATTTGATTTTGAAAAGGCTGTCAGAGTCAGTGGTGCACTGTATAACAATGTTTCAGTCAATGACCAACCGTTATACAATGGTGGTACAATAAGATTGTAATAGAGCTGAAAATTTTCTATCACCTAGTGATCTTATAGCCATTGTAACATTGTAGTGTAACACGTTACTCCCATGTTTGTGGTGATGCTGGCGTAAACAAACCTACTGTGCTGCCCATCATATAAAAGTATAGCACATACAATTATGTATAGTACATACGACTGTACTTGATAATGATAATAAATGACTGTTACTAGTTTATGTATTTTCCATGCTATACTTTTTATTTATTTTAGAGCATGCTCCTACTTATTAAAAAAAAAGTTAACTGTAAAACAGCTTCAGGCATGTCCTTCAACAGGTATTCCAAAAGAAGACATTGTTGTCATTGGAAATGATAGCTCGATGTATGTTATTGCCCCTGAAGACCTTCCAGTGTGACAAGATGCAGAGGTGGAAGATAGTGAGATTGATGATCCTGACCCTGTGTAGGCCTAGGCCAATGTGTGTATGTTTTAGTTTTTTAACAAAAAAGTTTAAAAAGTGAAAAAAAAATGTTAAAGTTTAAAATACAAAAATGTTTATAGATTAAGAACACAAAGAAGGAAAATACTTTTATACAGCTGTACAATGTTTTGTGTTTTAAGCTAAGTTATTACAAAAGAGTCAAAAAGTTAAAAAAATGTGAAACTTCATAAAGTAAAAGTATTACAGTAAGCTAAGGTTAATTATCAAGAAAAAACAGGCTGGGCGCGATGGCTCACGCCTGTAATCCTAGCACTCTGGGAGGCCGAGGCGGGTGGATTGTTTGAGCTCAGGAGTTCAAGACCAGCCTGAGCAAGAGCGAGACCCCGTCTCTACCAAAAATAGAAAGAAATTAATTGGACAGCTAAAAATATATAGAAA
>CAUYSK010038755.1:0-15093 GCA_963575035.1 Avahi laniger
CCAGTAGTATCTCAACGTCTGCAAGGGATTGGTTCCAGGACCCCTGTGGATACCAAAATCCATAGATGCTCAAGTTCCTTACATACAACAACATAGTATTCGCATGCAACCTATGCACATTCTCTCATAAATCATTGCTAGGTTATTTATGATACCTAATACAATGTAAATGTATGCAAATAGTTGTCATACTGTATTGTTTAGGGAATAATGATAAGAAAAAAAATGTACATGTTCAGTATAGATGCAACTATCCTTTATTCTTTTCTGAGTATTTCTGATCCACAGTTGCTTGAATCCATGAATGTAAAACCCACAGGTACAAAGGGCTGAGTGGATACTATGATTTTTCCTATGCACATAAACCTATGATAAAGTTTATAAATTAGATGCAGTAAGAGATTAACAATAATAAAATGGAACAATTTTAACAATATAATGTAATAAAAGTCACGTGAATGTGGTCTTTCTCTGTCTAAAAATATCTTATAAATATCACCAGGTGTGGTGGCTCACACCTGTAATCCCAGCATTTTGGGAGGCCGACATAGGAGGATTGCTTGAGCCCAGGAGTTGAGACTAGCCTAGGCAACACAGCAAGATCCTCACTCTACAAAGAATAAAAAAATTAGCCAGGTATGGTGGCATATACTATATAGTCCTAGCTACATAGAAGGCTGAGGTGAGAAAATTGCTTGAGTCCAGCAGTTGAAGGCTACAGTGAGCTATGATTGTGCCACTGCACTCCAGCCAAGCTGACAGAGTGAGATCTTTTCTCTTTTAAAAAACAAGAACAAACAAACAAAAAACCCTTATTGTACTGTACAGAGGGTGACTGAAACCTTGGAAAACAAAACTTTGGATAAGAGGGGACTATACTTATGGACTTTGAGCAAATGTTTTTAGAATTCTTCCTTTGAAACTGCCCCTCAAGTTTGTGCCATAATTATTAACCATTCTAGTGCTAAATCTTCAGTATATAAATGTGATTTTATCACTGTCAGAATCCAAAAATAAGAGAGCAAAGGCAACTGTTAAACAAACATTTACCAATAGCTGTACCATGTGCTGTAAAAGACACAGTCCTTACCTTCCAGTCTTAAAAGGCCTGGGCTGAGACGGGAGCTCTATCAGAATTTTGGAGAACTTTGAAAATGCCAAGCCACCTCTGCCTCCCCCACAGATTCAGCAGGGCTAGCATGTATATTCTGGAAAAGCATCCTGGGTGATCATGATATGCACAGCTTTCTAATTGTCTAATGGACCCAGATCTGTGGAAATTTCTTCTTGAAACTCCTTCTTTGGCTAGCTTTTCCTGAGAGTCTTACTAGCTCAGATTGATTGTTCCCAAGCCTTGTTGGATACTAATCCTTAAAAGGCAGTCTGCCTGCAGGATTCTCTCCTTTACCCTCTTCTTTTCTCACTGTGTGTTCTCTCTGCGTGAGTGCCTATGCTATTATGATTTGAGTTCCTCCCAACTGATGACTCCAAGATCTGTACCTTCAGCCCAGACCTAGCTCCTTAGTTCCAGAAGCAGATATCCAACTGCCAAAGTACCTCGAATTTAACATGTCCCTGACAGAAATCATTGTGCCTCCCTCCCCCAACACATGTACATTCACATGCACACATACAGACACACTTCTTCTTCCTTAGTTTGGAAAACAGCTCCACCACTCTCCCAGGCTAGAATGTGGACACCACCGTGAATCTGTGTTGTCTTCTTCAACTTCCCACAGACTGTCAATCTCTGTGTCTTGTTATAACCTTCCCTCCATTCCTACTGCTAAAGTTCAGGCATGTGATAATTTCTTGCCTTGGGTATGCAGTGGACCTCGTATAGAGCCAGCAGCATAAGAATCATTTATGAAGCTTGCTAATGATACAGATTACTGGGCTCTACTCCAGAACCACTTAAAATCAGAAATTCAGTGAAATAGGGTGTAGGAGTTTTCATTTCCAACAAGTTCCCAAGACGGTTCTAATGAGCAGCCAGGTTTGGAGATCCACATGTTCTCCCTGTTCCCAGTCTTATCCTTTCCAATGTACTCTCCACAATGTGCCAGCATGTCTATCATATCCCTTCACTGCTTTTATTCTTTAATGGTTTCCTACCGGCTGCTGGTGGTATAAAATCCCAATAGCTTGGCATAGCAAATAATACCTTCCATCCTTCCTTATCTGCCCCCTACCTACCTTGACTGACAGATGTCTTAAAGCCCAGTCCCACCAACTTCCCTCCCATGTAATGCTGACAGAGTTCCACAAACACTCTATGCCATTGGGCACCTTTCTGCTTTTGCTCACAATGTTCTGTCAAACCTTCCTTAACTGACTGATGAACACCAATTCATTACCAGCTCAAGAGTCACCTCTATATAGCCTTCTCTGATGCCACAACTTCACTTACCCCATCCAGTAACAAGCCAGGTGTACTTATGTGTCCTTACCACACCTGGTACATGTGTATTTATTGGTGTATACATGTACCTTCTTTTATTAGATTCTAAGCTCTTTGAGAGTAGGTACTATGCCTTATTTATCTTTCTCTTCCCAGAACTTAGCACGGGGCCTAATATGCAGTAGATGCTCAGTAAATATTTGCTGTAGGAATGAATGATTCATGGACTCTTGTGAGAGTGAGCAAGCCAGGATCAAGACAACATTTAGGTATAAGTGACTATCTGGCTTAGACATGCTTACTTACTAAACTAGCTCAGGAGGCAATTTCAAGAGGTTCTTTGAAGTAAGAGTTCCAAGAACTACTGACCATTCATTTGAATGTGATAGATCTAAGTTTGGGTTAAAAAACAAAAAGCAAAACCACCAAATAAACACCATAATATCATTACTTAATAGTAGTCCTATCTTGAATTTTCTCAGTGTAGTATCACTTATGCTTAGTCTTAACTTTTTAATATGTGTTAACTGTTTGGATTAAAGACATACTATAAACTTAATAAATACATTTTTTTAAATGTCAACATGCTAGCATTCTGGAATATTTGTCAGGTAAGTTAATAATGGAATTCTTATCCTGCAGACTAATTTTCATTTCCTATTATTCGACTTTAACATATTTTTACTATTTATTCTTTAATCCTTATTATATAAATTTTTCTTCCTTAACAAAAGGACAAAATGTTTGTTCAAAATAATTAATTTTTGAGACTTCCCTATTTTATCTAACTACCATTATATAAAAACATTAAATTTATTACGAATAATTTTTAAAGATACAGAAAATTTGTAAGGAATTGATTACTAGTCCTCTGATATAAAATACTTAAAAGAAACTGAGAATTCCAAAGGTAAGGACAATAATATTTGTAAAGTCATAAAAATCTTTCCGAAGAAAATGACACTCAATTACAGGCAGGGTTTCTTCAAAACCACATTCTGGTTTTGCAATTAATTTCTTTCTTTTCCTAGTAGAAAGCATGGGTTTACCTCTTAAAAGCTTAAGGCAGTGGTTCTCAACTAGGGGTAATTTTGGCTCCCAGGAGACATATGGCAATATGTGAAGACATTTTTGATTGTTACAATGGGGAAGGGAGGTGTGCTATTGGAAGCTAGTGGGTGAAGAGCAGGGATGCTGCCAAACATCCCACAAAGCATGGGACTGCCCTCACAACAAAGAATCATCCAGCCCAAATGTCAACACTGCTAAGGTTGAGGAATTCTAGTTTAAAGAAACCAAATTTAACATTACTTTGAAAAATCAAATGTCTAAACTTATATCACAATACAAATCTAATAACTCACCAACAAAAAGCCAAAAATAAAGAGCATCTACCTTATCACGATGCAGATATAGCCTTTCAGGCCTGGGGAAATCATGCTCTATATTTTCAGCAATGTTCTGTATTGCTAACAGCTGTTCATCAATTTTCTGAAGCTTAGAGGTGAGATGCTCTAGTCGGCGAGCTGCAGGGCTTGGTGCAGGGCAAGCGGCAGAGACATCCTGCAGCAGTTTCCACAACGGGTAATCTTCTGCAGAGTCTGACCTTGTTCTTTCTTCTTTGAAATGGAACTCTGGTTTTGGCAGATCTGAATATAAGAAAAGTAAAATCAGAATATAATTAAGGGAAAGGTATATACTGATGATCTCTTTTTTTTTGGTAACTTCATTTTAAGCCAACATAACATTACTTTCCAAATCAGTTTTAATTTAATATACTTAAACATTCCTTTCAGCTTCTTGACTTATGAGATATGTCTCTGTTGTGAGATAAGAATACATAAACAATATTACTATCACAAAGTTCCACATACAAGGCAGTTTGAATCTTACTTTTATCCCCAGCTACAAACATATAATTCATCAAAAAGTAACTTCAATATTTTTATGACTTTTTGAAAACCTACTTGAAAATCAACATCATACAGTAAAAGCTAGGCCCAATATTGGCGATTATTGACTTTATGTGGTATCTCAGGCAAACATTAAACCTTCCAAGACCAATATCTAAGCCAATGACTCTTCCTACTCTTAAACTCAGTTGATTCTTGTTCCAAATTTGAGATATTTCTATTTTAAATGCACTCTTCATCTGGCGCCTGGGTCTCCTCCTCCCTGTGTTGCTCATCCTTAGTTTTCTCTTCTGCTACTCACTCCTTTTACCCATCAGTGTTTCCTGGGCTGCCAGCCTCAGCCCCCTTCTCTACTCTTCCCACTCTCTCTGAGTGATGTCACCGACTCACAGATGACTCTAAATCCACAGAGCACTCTTTCTGAGCTTCAGTTCCTTATGTCCTGGACATCCCAGTTAGGCTGTCCCAGTCAGCATATGAAACTCATTGCTGTTGCCTCTCTAACTTGCTTCCTCTTCCTTGTTCCTAAGCTCAGTGAACAGCCCTCCCATTCACTCAGTTTCCCAAAACAGAGGCCTCAAAGTCACTCGAGGTTCCTCTCTTTCCTTCAGAGCCAAAATGACAACAAGTATGGTGAGTCTACCTCTTAAACACTTCCATTCCTAACATCACTGCTTAGCTAAGGCTTTCACAATAGACAGATCCCAAATAGTATCCCTAATTTCTCTCTCTCTTGTCTAGTCCATTTTCCACACAGGCCTGGAGAGATCTTTTAAAACACAAATTTGATATTGTTCCTTTTCTGCCCCAAACCCTTAAGGGTGTTTCTAATGCCATCACCTTAAAAGTCCAAATGCCTCAGTTTGACAATGGCACACATAATCTTTCCTTTGCCTATCTCCCTTGCTTCATTTCTTGCTATTTCTTTATAAAAACAAAAAAAACCCCACTCTGTTTGACTTCAAGCATACTGAACTGTAATTTTCTCAAACTAAGCAGGCTCCATCAAACTCTCAGTCACTGCACAATTTATTATCTCACTTTGAATTCCTTTCTCTTTGCTAAATCCTGCTTTCTTTTAAGATTCCATTTAGGTGTCTCTCCCCTAAATGGCCTCAATCCCCCCCTAAAATGGGTTAGATCAGATGTTGCATTACCCAAGAATCTCATCCACATCACCACTGCAGAGCTTACCAAGCTGTGTTATAACATCTCCTCATTCGTCTGTCTTCCTTTCCCCTACAGGCACGCCCGTTGCATTACCCAAGAATCTCATCCACATCACCACTGCAGAGCTTACCAAGCTGTGTTATAACATCTCCTCATCCGTCTGTCTTCCTTTCCCCTACAGGCACGCCTGCAGGCAGAGCACCTGGTGTTCTCTCCTCCTAACCCCAGTATCTTCTCCTTAACTTGGTGCTTATTGAATGAAGAATCAGTCAAATGAAGATTATGACGCCTGCCCTACCTAACTCATACAAGTTTTGTGAGGATCGAATTATGCAACAAAGTACTCTGAAAAATGTGAATTACCAAATAAATGGAAATAGAGCTTGTTATATTTCAGTCCCAGTCTAAGGTGAACCTTACCCTGAGAAGACAGCAGTAAATGCAATGCTGGCAACAGCAGTTATGCAGTCTTTCCCGACCTGTTTTGGCCCTACCTGTTTTACCTTGGCTCTCTCAGTACTTTACCATCTATACATGATTCCTGTTTCTCAGCAGCCTGAAGCATCTCCCTTAATCACTCTCAGGAAAGAATTTGGTGCACACAAACTTCGAGTAGAAAATACAACAAAAGAGATGGACATATTCAAAATCCAGAACGGCCTCAATACATAATGAAACTAGCTTCCCTTTCTCTGGAGAACCTGCTCCACTGCCATTGACTAATAGAGGAAATCACTCACCCAGGAGGAGGGTGGGCGACTGACTGCCACTGACCCTGCAATGCTCTTTCTGGGCCCAATGAAACTCTGTTTACTGTTCCTGATGCTATTCATAATGGGAGATGGTTTCCAAAGAAAGAAGCTACTGTCATTCAAAATAGTGAGCAGGTCTTATTAAACCAGGAATTTATTATTTCGTTTTTTGTCTTAAATACCTTGTGACGCTATCCCTCCCTTCTCCCAGCCTTTTCCTGTAATGCAAATCCTACTCAATACTAATATGTGAGACTAAATTCTGAGTCTTTAAGGCATACTATGTAAATATCATGATGGAATTTAATTTCAAAATATAAAACTTTTCCTTTAAAATTGGCATTTTAAACTTGTTGTCTTTAATAAGAGTAGAAGGGTCCACTGACATATCTGTGCAACCAGGCACTTTCCCCAAGGAAGGATCCTCCAAAAGGTTAATTATAGACCTGATCTCACTGATAAAGGAAGTTAACCTGTAGCTTATGGTCATTTGAAATGCTGGCATAAGATAATCAGGGGTCACAGGGAAATGGGTCTGCTTCCAGTCTGCCAGAACTTCAAAAGTTGACTGCTATTAACATGAAGGGAAACTAGCAGGATACCTAAGCAGCCACAGGCATTTGGCTAGATGTACCTCATGACAACCCATGAGGCTGAGACCCACAGAGATACAAATGAGAATCAGATAAAGATAATTTATTTGCAAACAAGCTATTAAGTGACAGAGCTGGGACTGAAATCCAGGTCTGTTCTATTTGACTCTAAAAGTCAAGTTCTTTTCACATTCCCCACACACATCCCCAGCCTACAAGACTGCTAGCTTCATACACCCTCCCTCCACTACCTACGCACCTTAGCAGCCCCATGACAGGAGAGACAGCACAAAGGCTTCAAAATCTGAAATGCTGGCACTTGTCTGTATATGCAGCTGTAATATACATGCCCTAACACATCCCTGCCACTCATCCCTTCCTTGCTCCTCACATCTCCTGAGTGCCCACTATTGATACACAATAATCAGGCAGAGCTAGACCCTGCATGCAAGCATCTCACAACCACAAAGCTGGCTGGGTCCACGTCTCCCAACAGCTGTGGAACCCAAAAGAGACACAAGGTCTCTGTTGTAGGAAGTGTGATTACATACTGGATTAATTTAATCATTCAGAGGATGTAATAACTTCAGGTTGAGGAGAAATAGTCTGAATCTTGCAAAAAGTTACAATAATACAACCTGATTTATGACTATAAAACTGAATATTTTACTAGTAAAGTATGGTTGGCTATCATGCCTTTGTATTTTCTATGTGCTATTCTGAAATTTCCCATCTTTTTAAACATGAGAATTCCTTTTCAACATCAAAACGCTCATGAACAGGATATTTATCTTTAACCTCATTAATTGAGAAAAGACATACGCACAAATAGTCTCCTTGCAAAATATTCATGGGTCCCAGCTTTGGAACCACGGCTCAATCTCATTTACCCACCTGCTCCCACTCTCCTTAGCAAGGAACAAGTCTTTTTATGGTTTCTTTTACAATGACCATGTTTTTTTTGGTTGTTTTTTTGAGACAAGGTCTCGCTCTATTGTCTGAGCTAAAGTGTAGTGGTGTCACCATAGCTCACTGCAGCCTCGAACTCCTGGCTCAAGCGATTCTCCTGCCTTAGCCTCCTGAGTAGCTGGGCCTACAGGCACACACCACTATGTCCGCCTAATTTTTCTACTTTTGTAGAGACAGGGTCTCGATATTGCCCAGGCTGGTCTCAAACTCCTGGCCTCAAGCAATCCTCCTGCCTCAGCCTCCCAGAGTGCTAGAATTACAGGTGTGAGCCACCATGGCCAGCCAAATTACCATGTTTTAGTCCTTGTTTCTAATATAACAGTAATTCAGGAGAAGGTCATGCTATACATCTTGCCCATTCACCTTTGTCCTGCTGTATGTCTGATGGTGTTGGTGAGGTGACACCAGGCTCCTTCACAGCTGTAATGCCCGCTCTCCAGCTTTTTCCATCCAGACAGGCTGGAGTCACTTTTGCAGGTTTAGAAAATAAATCCATAGCAGAACTGGCAGATTCTATCAACAATAGGAAAGGCATACAAAGATTGATTATAAACATCTAAAGAAGGTAATTAGAAGATTAATAGAACATTTCTAAATGTGGATATAAACATCTAAAAGTACAGTGGGTTTGTAGGAGGAGAGCTAAGAGATGTGAGAAGGGACAACAATGCTATATTTAAAGAATTTTTCAAAATGTGTTCATTTTAAAAGTAGGAAAAAATTATTACCTTGACTTTTAAAATTGTGTGGAGGAAAAGCATTAGTTACTGAAGCTGCCATATAATGTAACTCTGCAGACGATGGAACCTCTGGATGATCACTTTGCTGTCTGACAGCATTATCGTTCGAAGGCTCTTCTCTGACAGGTAATTCCTGTAGATCATCAGCTTCAATGTCAATCACATTTATGTAAGTATGTCCAACCTGAGCCAAAACACACAAAATCAAAAAAGGATATGTTCTTTTTACTCTATGGGGTCACTGCCAAAAATAAAAGTTCAGTGCTTTTTTTATTATTAACAAGGCAAGAAGAGCTTGTATGTGTCTAACTTAGAGAAGGCTGCAGGAAGTATATGTTATTGGTCTTAGTTTACAATATTCAGGGGCATAATACTTGAATTAATTTTTTGACCTTTCCTACAAAGCTACATAAATCAGATTTTTAGCCTCATTTCACTTACACAATTGAATAATGCCAGAAAGGCCATAATAAATTTTAGCACAAACGTATTATTAAAATTTCTGAATGAGACACAAACCAAATTTGTTACTGCATGAGGTGTTGAAGGTGACAAAGTTTTATCTGATATTTCAGAGGAAAGCTTGAGATTTAGATATACATCTGGATCCAACAGCTGAGGAACATTCAAAGGTTCATGTTCTGAAAATTAAGGAAGGAAAAATCAGGAACATAAAAATGTCTGTAAATAGTTCTAAATCATTAACTTTGTATGAACAAGTTAGCAACAAACAACATAAACTGTATTTCATGAAAATCTAAGTAGAAGTGTCATGGGTATAAATAAAATTAAAGCAAATTCTATTCTAAGGGTAATTTAGAGTAACTCATCATTGAATGCAGGCTGACTATAGCTTTTTTCATATCAATGATTCACAAGAACAATAATAAAGTATCTGTATGTCAAGAAAATGCTATAATCTCCTATTTCCATTTCAGATATGTTAAGTCATGTTCGTCTCCTTTATTTAGGAGAATTTCAATCAAGTCAGATTTTAGAAAATTAACCTATCACTAATTTTTTTTAACTTTCAATAGTTTCTTAATATTTATTTTTATTAACAGCTTTACTGAGATAAATTCACACTTTTCAAAGGGTACCATTCAATGGTTTATAATATACTCACAGAGCCCACAGGTAAATTTTGCCACCTAAAATGTTTTATTAATAACATCTAAATTTCACAAAAGTTGTTTGCTTCTTATTAAATAGTAAAATAAACAGGCCTGTCACAGTAGGTAAGCAGACAGTTTAACTCTGTACCTTTTGTCCTAGGATTTTATTCTTGTTTTCTAGCATTTTATTTTTATAAAGCATTATTCTCAAATTTCATATGTAAAATATAACTCATTGTCATACTGAGTACTGAAAGGCTGCTACCAAGTACTGCATTTAAACTACAGGTTAATCAAAAAACTAGAAAAAAGGAAAATGAAAATACTTAAATCATTGTTCTATCTCTATTGAGTCAAATGATTGTTTTAACTGCTTTTTTATGGGGGATAGTGACTCCAGCTTTGGCATCATGCAGACATAATCTTTAATAAGTCAAACTGTTCTCAGGCAAAAAAGAAAGAAAGAAATCACACCTGTTGTGCAAGAAATGATTTGTTGATTTTTACCACATTCAGAAACAACTTCTTGAGAAGCAGCTTCCTTATCTTGTACTACATTAGGAAATTTAAGGCAAAAAGAGAAAATAGAAAACAAATTTCACAAACACAAGAAAAAACACAAGAAATATTAAAAATAAATTAAAATTAAATATATGAATGCAGATAATTAGATATAGTGCATAAAGGGTGGTAGGTAGAAAATAGATTGACAGCTTAACAATTTCATTTTCAAATAACTAATATAATTTCAGATTGTATTATTTATATCCTGGATCTTCGCTAGATGAATAATAGACCCCTAGCAAATACCCCGCCAACTTTAGAAAACTATCCAGCAGCAAAGGCAAAGCACCTCCAAGGCTTTCTCAAAGACAAGTTGAGATTATGAACATTTAAGAATGTTTATCAGATGCACACTCATCATTTGCATCAAAAATATCTTATACATGCTCGATCGCAATTAGAAAGAAACATAAATTAAAATAATGGCTTTTTTTTGACCTATCACATTGGCAAAGTCAAAAAAGTTAAGCTAAATCACAGTAATGACCTAAAAGGCTCTTATGCAGGAAGATACTTATTGAAGTATTATTTACAGGAAGAAAAAAACTGGAAACTGCCTAATGCAGTCAACAATAAGGAATTGGTTAAATATTTTATGGCACAGCTGGAAGAAGGAATATGCTAACACAGTACTTTTTGATGACACAGGAAATGTCTGACATAAGCAGAAATCAAAGTGAAACAAACAGGATACAAAATACAGATATCCTTTGTTATTCAAATCTAAACCACTCCCACAAATGTGCTGGATACTGAATTTTCAGATTCCAGTAGACTTTATTACATTATTTCAAATGGGGGAAAAAAAGGTGTCCCAGCCGGTCCAATTTTCTTCAACATCATTAAACAACTCTTAAACACCTAAAAACAATCCATCAATGATTACTACATAATACAAATCATTTTAAATATCACTTTTTAATTAACATTTAATTCATTTTGCATGTAATATGCAATAATACTGAACATAGATATTAACACTGCAGAAAACAGGTATTAATGCTATGAAGCAAATCATCAAGGAAATAATATGTTAAAGATACACTCTAATTTGAGAATGTCCCAAGGTACTTGAAAAAAAACACAGGGACTCATGAGGCTGTTAAACTCTCAGGGAAAAGCTAGGGAAGTTAGCAATATCTGTATGATGTGATAGTAAGGAAGGACACAACTGTACTACATGGTGTATCTAAGTAAAACATATGAAAGATGACTGAAAGAAAAATAACATCAAAATGTTATCGCTAAGTGGTGCAATTGTGGTTAATTTTCATCTTCTTCACAGCTTGCTGTATTATCCAAATAGCCTACAATGGTCATATATTATTTTTAAAATAATGCCAACAAATATTATTTTACAATAAGATAAAATTAGAGAGAGTTATAAAAGTACTTACAAGGTTCTGAACACAGTTAAACAAAACTGTTTACTATTAATAAAAGTCATAAAAAAGAATTACTATGATACAATTGGCAGAATACTATTCAAGATAATGTTCAAAGGCTGGGTACAGTGGCTCACGCCTGTAATCCTAGCACTCTGGGAGGCTGAGGCAGGAGGATTGCTTGAGCTCAGGAATTTGAGACCAGCCTGAGCAAGAGCAAGACACGTCTCCACAAAAACTAGAAAAATTAGCCAGGCATAACGGCGTGCACCTGTAGTCCCAGCTACTCAGGAGGCTGAGGCAGAAGGATCACTTGAGCTCAGGAGCTTGAGGTTGTAGTGAGCTATATGACGCCACTGCACTCTAACCAGGGCAATGTAACGAGACATTGTCTCAAAAAAAAAAAACCAAAAAGATACTGTTCACAATGCTAAGCTCCATTAATAAGGAAGTTGGTCAGGCAACATTTCAAATAACAGACCTTCCAACACTTATTTCTTCTACTTTCAGACACAGTTACATAGTCCTCCCACACTAAACCCAATCCAGTCCTCTTCCTAGTTCAACTTCACCAGCCACAGCGCCAGGCCTCTCAACTTTAGGCATGCAATTCCAGTGAAGGTCATTAACGGCATAGAGAATCCAAATTCAAAAAATTATTTCTACTTCCTTGGGATGTAGCCCACGGTAGTTTTGAACAAAAATCTCTATTATGTTTTACTTATCATAAATTCAATTTCTAAAGTATATACCAAGGTTAAGGAGAAAAACCTGGGATGAGTAACTAATATCACATAATTTAAAATTCCTTTTAAATTACTGCCTTAGAGAAAAAGTCTAGATATCTTAAATTTTTTAAGAAAAAAATGAATTTTTTAAAAAAGAAAAACAGCATTTTACCTGGGTCTGTATTTGTACTTGCATCCTGACTTCCTATAGAGTTCTTTTTTATAGA
Organism: Avahi laniger; assembly: GCA_963575035.1. NCBI lineage: Eukaryota > Metazoa > Chordata > Mammalia > Primates > Indriidae > Avahi > Avahi laniger. The sequence continues at coordinate 12,558 of CAUYSK010038755.1, forward strand.
GGCCATGAAATGCAATCCAGCTGAAGTATTAAGGTCATCTTGTAGCATTTCTTAAATATAATGAAACATTGGAAGTGATCACTGAGAAGCAAACATACTGCTGGGATCTCAGAAACACAGTACCTAACTCAAGGGAGGTGAAATATGGGGTGTTAGGATGTTGCCAAGATGGACTTTCTTCTACATGAGGTGGTATATAAATTCAATCTCAAAGACATGGTAGAATCAAAACCAAAATTGTGGAGGGCTCTGGATGCCTAGCCTATAAATCTAGATATTCTTCTGGCTAATGAAGACTCAACGGAAACTGTTAAGTGGGGAAGTGATATGGTCAGATTGATGCTCTAGAAAAACCACCCAGCCAGTGTGTGGAAAATAGATTTGAGTAGACAAAACTGAAGCAGGCTATCAGTTAGATGAGGCTACTGCAGCAGTTTAAATAAGTACCTAGCAATGATGAGGGAAGGAGGAAAGAGGATGAATTTAAAAATTACAAAGGCAAAATAGGCAAGAACTGGTTGGTTATTGATTAGACGAGAGGAAGAGAGGGAAGGCAGAATTCAGAATAACACAACGGAGATAGAGAACATAGCAGAAAAAAATCAGTTGGGCAGGGTAGAGATAATGAATTCAGACTTCACATTCTGTACCTGAGGTAATTTCTACCCAAGTGGAAAGGCAGAAAGTAGAATCAAAGCCCAAAGCCTATTATGGGAGTTTGGGTTTAGATGTGGATTTTCCTGGGAGATCACCCAGGAAGACTAGGTTGAATAAGACAGTATCAGTGAAGGCATACTGTGGTATAATTAACAATATACATATTTGGTCTTTGTTCCCAGTTCCCAGCCCAGAGTTCCTTAGACCCCTGGAGTTTCCTGAGTGACTGAAGTGTCTTTTGTTATGCATAATGATCCCCTTTTGAGCATACCTAAGTTTATGCCAATGAGGTGATTCTTGTCAGGTCCCTAGATAGCTTCAAGATGGGGCCTGGTCATCAGAGGAACCAACCACACGATTAGAGGATTACAACTATAAGCCTCCAACTCACCCACACTACTCTCACCCCTGGGAAGGGAGAGGGCTAGAGATTGAGCTAACCACAATGGCCAGTGATTTAATCAGTCATACCTATGCACTGAAACTTCAATAAAGATTCTGAAAAAAACAGGCTAAGGGGGATTCCAGGTTGGTGACTACCTGTATGTGCCAGGAGAGTGGCCTGCCCAGAGAAGGCATGGAAGCTCTGTGCTGTCTCTCCCTCTCCTACCATCTTGCCCTATGCATCTCTTCCATTTGGCTGTTCCTAAGTTGTATCCTTTATAATAAAACTGTAATGGTAAGTAAAGCATTTTCCCAAGTTCTGAGTTGTTCGAGTCAATTATTGAACCTGAGTTGGGAGGCAGATCAAAGGAATCCCCAAATCTGTAGTCAGCTGGCCAGAAATGCAAGTAGCCTGGGAATCCTGTTTGAAGCTGGCATCTAAGTGGAACAGTCTTGTGGGACTAAGTCCTTAATCTGTGGGATCTATGCTAATTCCAGGTAATTAGTGTCAGAATTAAACTAAATTGTAGGACATCCAGTTGGTGTTGGAGAATTGTTGTCACTAGGGATGGTACAAGACACATCCACTGGAATACTATGTTGTCACTAAAATTAACATCACAGAAGAATATCTATGATATGGGAACATTCTAATCTTAGTATGTAAAAACAAGTTATAAAAAAATGCAGGAGGGGCCGGGTGTGGTGGCTCATGCCTGTAATCCTAGCACTCTGGGAGGCCGAGGCGGGTGGATCGCTCAAGGTCAGGAGTTCGAGACCAGCCTGAGCAAGAGCGAGACTCCGTCTCTACTAAAAATAGAAAGAAATGATCTGGACAACTAAAAAAATGTATATAGAGAAAAAATTAGCTGAGCATGGTGGCGCATGCCTGTAGTCCCAGCTACTCGGGACGCTGAGGCAGTAGGATCGCTTGAGCCCAGGAGTTTGAGGTTGCTGTGAGCTAAGGTGATGCCACGGCACTCTAGCCCGGGCAACACAGTGAGACTCTGTCTCAAAAAAAAAAAAAAAAAAAGAAACAAAACTTTTTTTTTTAAATATGCCAATGTGAGAGAGTCAGGTAGCTATTACCAGTTGTAGTAGGTAGACTTTGGAACCTGGCAGGTCAACAATGACACACAGAAAAGCACGTGCATAACACAGGGAGGTTCCAGACTGCAGGGCAGAGGGCGCTACTTTCTGCCCTACTTTGTACCTCTCACCAGATGTTCGTGGTCATGTCTTTTCCTGTGTTATGTGGAAGTTAAAGGAATGTCAGGAACTAATGGTCTGCTTAATGAAAAGTTGTTATGGGCTGAATTGTATTTCTCCCCTCCCTCCAAATTCATATGGTGAACCCTTAATCCTGAGAACTTCAGAATATGAAGATGGGGCCTTTAAAGAGGTGCTTACATCGTGGCCATTGGGGTGGCCCCTAAACCAATCTGACTGGTGTCCTTGTAAGGGGAAATCTGGGTGCACAAAGAGACACTAGGGA
>CAUYSK010038756.1:0-10046 GCA_963575035.1 Avahi laniger
GGGTTTTTGTCAAGTTTTATACTTTTTCTGGGGAGTTACTTTTAACAAATCACACACAGGTACAAATGATTAGCCAATTAGCAGAAAGACTTAAAAGTTATCCAATAAACAATAATTCTTATAGGCTTATAACAAACATCATAATCATGACAGGCTTGCAGTTTTGTTCAGCTTTGCTCAACTGCTCTGTGGTTAGCTTGCAAGGCTGACAGGTGTGTCTACTTGTTGCTTTGTGGTTTTAAGCAGAATCAGCACAGAACTTCCCCTAGTATGCATGGAAATTTCCCTAACAAGATCACCAAGGAATTACACTACAGGATGAGAAAGGCTTTGATAGGAAACATCTAGAAAGCAGCAGACGCACAGACAAGGGACATCTAACGTAGAATGAAGAGTTATTAAGCCTTTCTGGGAAAGGAACTTCTATCAAGAGCTTGTAAAAGAACAGGAGCTAAGGAAGCAAAGAGAGTGTCAAGGAGACCAGTGAACCAGGAAGAGAGAACCGTACACTCAGAGGCCTGAAGGGAAAGAAAAACACTGTCCACTCCAGCAATGCAAAGTATCCACCCCTCCTGGTTCCTCTTCCTCAGCTCCTTCTGCAGCTGTGGATCCAACAGCATACACTTGACCCAAATAACCCAAACTCAGCCACAAAACACGTACACACAGGCATGCATATAACTGTACACACACACGGTATAAACAGCATGGACTGCAGGACGAGCACGAGAGACAGATTTGGCACTCAGGCAATCCTGATAGTCCTCATATATATCTTACACAGTCTCTTGCCATATTCAAATGATTTTGGCATTTAATTATATATACATATATATTTCCCCTAAGAACGAGCCAGTTCCTACATCTGGCATATGGTGCTTAATCGAAGAAACCATGATCTGTTCCAATACTGGAGGAAGGAAGCAGCTGTTTCAGACTCTGCAGAGATGACATGTCGTTGCTAATGGAGAGGGATAGCCCAAGGCCATTTCGAGCACATCTGTGTTTTGCATTATGGGCAGTGGGTAGACTTCACTTTAGACTCCAGTGAAAGGTTCCATTTTACAGGCAAGAGGATCAAGTTTGCTAAGCAAAACAATGACTCAACCCAGCTCACTCCACAGTGGCCAGAGGCAGAGCAGCCCCCGGGACTCCTGCCTTCCCAGTGCATAGCTCTATCTCCAAGCGTCGAGCTTTCCATGCGGGTGAACCCCAGTGACGAGCGCAGATGTCCCACACAGCACTTGGCCCAGGTTCCATGACAGTATCCTGGATAACCTCCCAGACTCCATCTCTTCTTTCTTACTATAGTATCAGTCTTTTGAACCAGGTGGTATTTGTGAATGCCTGTCTACTCTGTAACAACCTTTGTTGACACTGGCTGGTGGGCTCATTACACACAGGAATGAGCTTGGCTGTTGCTAAGAATGCAATCAATTATACTAAATATAGCTATTTACCATGAATGGAATATTTTAGTTTTAGTCACCAGAATGCCCTTATCAATCAGATTAAAATCTAAGAAGTGTTTTTCCTAAAATTATACTATAATCTTTGAAAGTTCATGAAGTTTCTTATGTAAATCACCAGTTCTAGCAACCTCAAATTGGATGAGGGAAAATTGCTTTTGTTTATAGATTCCAGTGAACAGAGTTTGGAAAGCCGACAAACTCAATCCCACTATAAATACATCCTCTACTGGATTTAGAAAATGTTATATTCCTACTAATGTTATTATAAGTCAAACTGTGTGTTCCTGATTTTCACTTTTTGTTTTAAACTCATCATAGCTCTTGAAAACCATAATTTTTTGGTTTAGGTTTTGACTAACCACCTATTGGTATTTAAGCAAAAAAGAGAGAGAAACACTTAGCAAAATTTAGTCTTGATTTGCAAGTGAATCCAAACACAAAAATGCCCTTTCCATCACTCCACTAAAGTGGGTCTTCAGTATTTTCTTGGAACTTACATTTGTGTACTCTTGATGTATTTTTTTACTTTTATTTCTTATGTATAGCAACATGAGTGAGCTTCTACAAGTCTTTGAAGCCTGCAAAGCAATTTTGCTGTCTTTTTGCTGGCTTCTCTTGGCAGGGGAAATTGAGGGCAAAGAAGGGTATGGCAATGTGCCACATGACCATCCAAGAAACATCGATTAAATATTTAGAGAGTGACAATGAGCACCATGTATCCTAAGAGCTTGGGTTTTGGACTGAGACACACCTGGGCTTGATTCCTGCCTCCCACTATTATTACTTACGTAATTTAACATTCCTGAACCTTTGGTTTATCGGCCATCAAATAAGGATAAAACCATATATACTTTAACAACTTGTGGAAATTAAAGGAGAAAATATAAAAATAATGATGATAATAAAAACATACATTGACCACCAGGTGTTTTACACAGATTAGTCATTCAATCCTTCTAACAACCATAGGAGGCATACACTATCATTATCCCACTTTATGGATGAGAAAACTAAGGCAAGGAGGGTTTAAATAACTGACCCAAGGTCACAGAGGCTTGAATGGTGGAGCTGGAATCCACTCGAGCAGACTGCCCCTGGAGCTCCAATCAAACTACTGCCCTGGGCCTTTCTTATTGCTGTGTACCAAACCTTTTACAGATCACTTTCAGCTCCAAAATGCTATAATTCTATGATTTCTATATCAATGTGTGCCTTTTAACACAGACAATGATGACTCAACTAGTTGTGCCACATAGCAGGGCAAAATGCTAAAAAAATTGTTGAATTTACAAATATATACGTGTATGTTTACATGAGGACTTACAGCTGTCTGAGCAAAGTACTATACTCATACTGGAGCCTAAGGCTTATGAATCAATCCTAAAAAAATATTCTGCCATGCCTCTGTGCCCAGCCTCCCAAACCAACATCCCCAGGGTACAGATGGATATTCGTATTCTGTGTAGAAACTGAACACCAATTTGATTTTTCTTGCCTGGAGTAAAAAATGATACTCCAGATTGATTAGGATTCACAGAGGACATCCATTCTCTGCATCTGCAGCCTTAAGTTTCCTTTCATCCATGAGGTTTTTTTTTCTTTTTCTCAAGCCTATCACATGGTGATGAGGAGTGCTCAAGCCAGCTTTGCTTTGCAGCAGGACCATTTCCTCAATTCATAACCCTCATTATTTTTATTTAAAGAGCCTCAGAACTGCTACAATGTTGCAGGCAATTCACAATCCCGATTGCCTTGGTCTCCACCCTGGCTTCTTGTGACAGCTCCAACTCAGTACTTTCTGAGATGTTTGGGTCTGTGATTTCTCAATTGCCATTCTTTGTAGCTGATGCCACAGGAGAGGAAAGGGAGAGACTACTGGGAGAATTTCATTATGTACTTTCAATGTATTGTTACCTAAATTACTGAAATGGTATCTCAAAGTCTAGCGATACCACAGTGCACACAATGCCTCTGGAAATGCACATCATTTCTATTCAACTTGAGAGAAAATGATGCATCACCACAACCGTTCTCTTGGCTTTACCCTCAGGTACTTCCTCATAATTTAAGATTAAAATGCAAACCACAACCTGCCTATATGTAGTTCTGGACTCTGCACTACACATTTTGTATTAATTCCTTTGCTTCATACCCCAAATCTCAAGGGACTGGTACTACTATCCCCATTTTACAGATGAGGAAACTGAAGTTTAGAGACATATCTAACACAGCACGGGTAGGAAGTAGCTGAAATGGTATATAACCCACACCTGTCTTAACCTCCAAGCCACGTTCTAAATATCTGCTACTCAGGTATCATTATGCCTAAAAACAAGTAAAAAAGAAACCTTCTAGCCTTGTAAGTCACCATGCTTCACACAAGTTATTTGGTAAGATTTTATTTGAATGAATTAACAAGGGCCTGGTAAGCATGCTTCTCTAGCTGTTGTAAATTCAGCCTGGTCAACCTCTTCTGTTGTAGGCTTGAAGACGAAGGCTGTGTTTACATTTTTTAAATAAGAAATACAAAATACAAATTATGCGCTAATCAAATTAGAGTCCCCTAACATTTGGTTAAGTAGTACAGCATTGTTGATGTCTGATTTGGCTTTGGCAAGATTTGTAGTACATTAACTTCTTTGTTACCGCAGCAATTCTCTCGGAGACCCAGAGGGAACACAGATAAGCCCAAAAATAATCTAAAGCAGATTTTGCAATGGTAGTTTCCACTGAGAACAGAAAATTAAAGGGTAGGGTTCAAAGCTCGACCACCAAGAGCTTTAGGTAACACCCACAACCACAAAGACAGTGTCCTGAATGGATGGGCTCTAGACTGAACTCTTTGTTCTTGTTCAAACAGAGGAAAATCATGCTGAACAACAGATACACCAAACCTAAAACAGGTTCTTAACAATGGGCCATTTAAATGTCATTTGTAGTCAGGTTTTCCTTTTTCCTAAGACATTCCTCTGAACTATCCTGAAGGAATCTTCAAAGTAAAAAGATTGGTGTCACCTTGGATTTCTCTTTTTCTTCTCACCATCAGCATCCTACCCAGCAGAAAATTCTACTGACCCTTCTTTAAAAGCATCTCCCTCCCTCCTTCACCATCATTCTGGCCCAAGCCACTCTCTTCTTGCGCTTAGCTCACTGTAACAGCGCTGTCTCATCCTCTCTTTCTCCCTCTGCCCTTCCAAGTCTATTCTCATTACAGCAGGCAGAAAGATGCTTTAAACCAAAAATCTGGTCATTACTCTTCTGCTTAAGGAGTGGCTTCTTCTGTTCCTCTGAATAAAATCACAAACTTTGTTCTGATATATAGACACTCCATGATCTGTTTCTTGCTAACTCTCTGATCTTGTCTCTACTATTTCCTGTCATTATTATACTGCTTCAGCCATGCAGGATACTTCTGTTCCTTGAACCTGCCAGTCACACTCTACACCTCAGGGCCTTTGCACATGCCGGTCCCTCTTACATTCTCTGCCCAGACATCTATATTATTCCCCTACCTCTTGCAAGTCTTTCAGTCACCTAAATGAGGGCTTTCCCTGGACTCTCTAAACTTTTAACTCCAATCCACCAATGACATATTGTAATCTCCATCTATGATTTATTTTTCCTTCTTAGCAATAATCAATATCTGAAAAATATGTATTTCCCTGCTTATCTTATTTAATGTCAAATTCCACATTAGAAGGCAAGCTTTATTTACAGCAGATATTTTTTATTTATTTCATTTCTTTTGCATCTTCAGAACCTAGAATAGTGCCAGGCATGTGATAGGTACTGTAAATAACTATTAAAAGAATCACTGAATAAATAATTAATGTATAGGATTTTGGATGGAGAAGTAAGTAGAGGGAATTGAAGTAGACACAAAGATTTGGTACATAGTCGACACTCAATGACTGAATGGATAAAAGATTGATCGATCATAAAATGGTAACATTGGGGATGGTGGTATTACCTGTGATTTTATTTTGTACTTTAGGATTATCTATATTTTATCATATATCACATATGATGCAATTTTTAAATTTATTTATCACCCATATAGAATTTTATGCTTTATAATTTTTTTCCACATACCACATCTTATTTTATCCTCTGGTGGTACACTGAATCGGATTATTTTCCCTTTTTACAGGTGAAGAACTGAGGCCAAGAGAAAACAAACTAATTATCCACGAATTCACTGCTAGTGACAAAAGTGGAAAAATAAGAAAGGACTGATTGTTTTGTTTATGTAAAGTGATGGAAGTTGGGTTCTATCAGAATTTCTACACACAGAGAGCATGTTGATGGCAATGAGATTGCAGGGGTCTGGGTAAGTGAGTGGATTTATGTAAATATGGACCAAAAAAATTGAGAATTGATATTTTAAGTTGTGATAAAATACACAAACAAAATTTATCATCTTAATTTTTTTAAGTGTATAGTTCAGTCATATTAAGAACTTTCACAGTGTTGTGGAACCATCTCCAGAACTTTTCATCCCTGAAACTCTCTACCCATTAAACAATAACTCCCCTCTCTCTGCCTGGCTCCCAGCCCCTGGCAGCCACCATTCTACTTTCCTGCTCCAGGAATGTGACTACTCTAAATACTTCATATGAGTGGAATCATATCGTATCTGTCTTTGTGACTGGCTTATTTCACTGAGCAGAAAGTAGTCAAGGCTCATCCATGTTGCAGCACAGGTGAGAATTTACTTCTTTTTTTAAGGATGAATAATATGCCATTGTATGTCTAAGCCACAATTTGTTTATTCATTCATCTGTCAGTGGACATTGGACTTGCTCCTACCTTATGGCTATTATGAAAAATGCTGCTATGAACACAGGTGTACAAATACCTGTTTGAGTCCCTGATTTCACTTCTTTTGGATATATACCCAGAAGTGGAATTGCTGAATCATATGGTAATTAAAAATATTTGTGTGTGAGTGAGAGATAGTAGGTGTTTATTGTTGTCTCAAGCCACTAAGTTACATAGCAACAGATCAAGAACACAGCCCACAGAACCTGAGAGTTTTTCTTACACCAGAGGGACTTCACATTCATGAGATGAATTTGCAATTAATGGAAAATGTAACACCAGAAACAACACAGTTAACTTTATCATTAAAAAAAATAGCAGTACCTGTGGACATTACTGGTAGAGAGTGGGTGCTTGTGCCTACACTTTTCTGGGTTTGAACCCTGGAACACACACCAGAACACACCATTCCCAACCCAAAGTGACAGCTGGCTTTATTTTCAGCAAAGACATCCATTTATGTATCCCATTGTCTCCTGAATGCCTGTCATGCACTAGGCTCTGGGAATTTAGCAGTGACCAAGACAAAAACAGTCCTTGCTTTCATGGCGTTTACCATTATTTAGAGAAGACAGATAATGCACAAATCATACCAAATCTTTACTTTTTTGGCTGTGGTATTTGCTTTAATGAGAAAACACAGTGTGCTGTGAGAATACTGAATAGGCCGGCCTGTAGTGCAGAAGCAGCAACAATCAGGATAAATTTTATAATGTAATGGGAGTTGGGCATCCATTAAGATGCCAAATTTATTTTGCAATGTAAACAACCAATGCTAAGCATCATTAAATTACTCCCTCCAAATTTAAAACCACACTCCAGAAGATTCAGAATAATGTTGGCAATATTAAGATGCTCATCAGATGAATTAATTAATTAGCTTCAAGTTTAATTAAGTAGTAGGCATTAAGTTAATTATGCCTATAATACTGATTTATTTTTAAAATAGAGGCTTGGGAGTTTACACAAATTCTTTTCTTCCATACTGTTTTACTTTTAGTTTTAGTGGCTTCAAGAAATGTATATCTTATGGGAAACTATTGGAGAGGTGAGTTTTATCTTTTTGGTCATTGTTTTTCAATGATGATTAGTTTGGGCTCTCATCTGTTAATTAGCCATGTGTGCCCAAACTGAAACTCAGGATTCAAAGGCCACAAACTTCCTACTTTCACCATCGTCTGTCAATAGATGGAAATTATATATATTTGTAAATTCTATTTTTATTAAACTATTTTAATAAAGAGCACCGTGGGTCACTTTTGATATTAATTCCTCAGTAAAACAGGAAAATATCGTAAGTTCAATCAATTTTTCCTAACAGTATAAACTTTTCCTAAAAAGCATAATTCAGGCTAAAAACATGAAAACTACAAAAAAAAACCCACCATGATTAGTAACCAAAAAAAAAGAAAACCACCAAACAAAATCTGACATACATAAACCATTTTCATTTTATTCTATTCCAATACTTAAGAGGAGATTCAGTTACTCCATTTATGAATGGGTATATGTATACCTGTCTTCCCAATCTCAACAGAGTTAATGCAATAACTAAGATATGATCAATACAAAATAATAACAAGATTCAACTTGTAAATTATATATGCACGATACAGATTTCTAGAGACTAGCTCACCAAAGATTTATGTTCACCCTTCATATTTTAAAGTTGCTACTCAGAAGCAGCTACTGATCAGAAACAGTACTTTCCAGCCCTCTTCCCTCCACCATGTGGTCGAATTTTTGTCAACGACGTGTGTGAAAATGATACTGGCCAGTTCCATGCAAATGTCCCCACAATTCTCTGTGCTCTCTCACTCACTCCCCTTTTGCTATCTGGGTTAACACTCAAGATGATCTGAGGAGCTCTTGCAATAAAAATGGCAAAGACTCCTTCAGCCTGGGTCCCCTAAGCAACCGGGAGGAGCAGAGCCCTCCCCCCGCCTGCCACTGGGTTCTAAGTGAGTGAGCAACAAACTCTTTTATTAAGCCACTGATAAGGAATTACCTGCTACAGGATCTAGTGTTTGCCTCATACAGGAAGGCCCTGCTGTAAGTCATGGGTCTTATATCTATAATTGTATCTATAAGAGAAATCAAGCATATTTTAAACATAGATCTTACATTATTCATTACAAAACGTCACAGTCATTTTCAGTGTTCCAAATGAAGGTTGGCCGGCTCGCCATTTTACAAGAAATAATCAAAAGAGAAATCTATTTTTAAGGTGAAATAAATACAGTGAAAATATAGAACAGCGTTTTCAAATTAAACCACATAAGTAGACGAGGGCATGAGACGGATGCTCTAGAGTCAGCTCAGTTAGAGAAATTCTGGGCTAAATGTGTCAGTGCTCACGTGCTTTTACAAACCAATGCACACTGCACATCTCCAAGGAGTGAATGGAGTATGGGTGGAGCAAGAACTAAGTTTTTCCTCGACTTGGAACGCAAAATCTATTTTCCACAAGATTTCCTGAAAAAAGCATTTTTTGGAGCACACTTTGGGAAATGCTCCGCTGGCATGCCTATTGTGAATGGAAGAAACTCTCAACTCTGTAAAATAATTGAATCGGGTTTACTCTGAGCCAGCCTTGGGTTACGATTTCGTTTTATACATTTTAGAAAGACAGGAATTATAGGTAAAATCATAAATCAATACATGGAAAGTATACACTGGTTTGGCCTAGAAAGGCGGGAAATCTCCAAGGGGATGGACGTGTTTCAGGTTACAGGTGGATTCAAAGATTCCCTGATTTGTAACCGGTTAAAGAAATGAAGCTTTGTCTAAAGCCTTGGGATGTTTTAAGATAAGGAAGTCTGTTCATCAGAGACAAGTCATAACTACAGACTCGAATGATCTGTTAAGCAAATTGATGGCCTGCAGATGATTTAACCTTTGCTCTTAGGGCCTGTTAATAATTTAATGCCTTGTTGTCACAAAGAGTCAGTCTTGTCAGTCTTATGATCTTTGTCGTAACACTAATGCTGGTCGATGGTTGCATCTGAACTCCAAAAGGGAGAGGCTTGTCTCACCTCCCTTCCCTTCATGGCCAGGAATTCATGTTTTAAGGTTCTTCTGATGTACCCTTGGCCAAGACAGGGTCTGTTCAGCAGACAGGGGAGTTTAGGATTTTATTTTGGTTCACACCTACTGTGTTGAGATTAATATTATACAAGGGTGACCACCCTGCTCTCTCTCAGTTTCCCACTGTCTTCGTAAGGAGCCAGCCTATGGAACCACAGGTAACATTGCTAATGCTTTAACAAGCACTATTAAAAAAAAAAAAAAAAAGCTATGAAGAGCATTACTCGGACAAGTGATAAAATTTGAATATGGTCTATGGATTAGATAACAGCATTGTGGCAATTTTAGGCGTCCTGAGGTTTAATTATCGTACTATGCTTATGTAAGAGAATGTTATTTTTTCTTAGGAAAGGTACACTGTACTATTTATGAGCAAAGGGGCAAACTATATCTAAATTACTCTGAGAGAGTTTTTTCTAAAGCATATATTAGGGAGCAGAGGAAAATAGGAGGAGAGGAAAAGGAAGAGATGGGTGAATACAGAGAGAGAGAGAGGAAGGGAAGAGGAGGGGAGAATGAGAAGCAGATGAAGTAAAATGTAAATAACCGGCGAATCTTGGATCTTGGAAGAGGATCTTCAGCAGCTCCTCCTCCAAGATGCACCAATCTCTCTTCCTGTCTCTCTCCCTCTGCTACCTGGTGGTGAGGAACCCACAGGTTACTTCG